>VDFB02263004.1:0-36365 GCA_007258455.2 Sequoia sempervirens
TTATGATTAAACTTCCACCATGCATTATGGATATTGTGTAGTTTATATAGTTTTGAAATAGTTATGTATTTTTACATGGTTTAAATAGAAAAGACATTTATTATATATGTTTTGATCATATGAATTATATTACCAATATTGTCTAACATGATTGCAGGACCTAAACCAAGTTTCGTATTACTTCAAGCATATATTGGTTAGTTATAACCCTAACTACATTAAATTTTTGATTCTAGGGCAAGATTTAGGGCAATTCCAAAAGGGGACATTACAAAATATATTATTTATTTCTTGACATTACCCACAAACAAAAAATAAAAATATAATATGACTCATTTGAGTGCCCAACACACAAATTTGAGTTATAGAGCATCTTTGGCGCCCAACAAATGATAAGAAATCACCTTGTTGGCTTTGGACATCCTGCACAGTACGCTCTTGAGGTTTTTTCTCTCCAAGGTTGTAACAAGTCTAAACTTGAGGGGGTATGTCCTCAAGTTTAAGGCTGTTGCAACAATATTCCTTTTTCTTGTATCTAAAGATGAAGTTTTCTTTTGTTTTCAATTTCAAGCGATGTTTTTCTATTATTCCAAATGTTGCATATAATACCTTTAGTTTGGGCGATCCAACAGTTTTGGGAATTAATCCCACGTTTATTGTTAATTTACTGATCAATCACTCCCAATATTTTAGGGAATTGATTGATTGAATAACTCCTAATTTAGCTGCATATAATGAAACTAATTACTTAATTGCTGAGATAATTGACAACTAATTGAAATTATGTCGCCTTATTCCAATAAAAGACTTAAGATTGAAGACTTAGTGTTTATTTGACATAATTGCCAAATCTGATGTAACTACCAACCAGACGTTAATTTCCTAATTACTTGTTGACAAAAATTCCACTCAATGCTCAGATTGAAAAGAAGACATTACAAGCCTCACCTCCTTAGATTGCTTGTTCTCAAGCATGACAATGTTGGGGGATTGAGGATATCAACCTACCCGCAAGCAACATCCTCCTTATCATGATGGAAGACCTTTTATTACCATGCCTATTGGTGATACCTCATGCCTCTCCACATTCTATATTGTCATGCATAGCTCATGCTCTCCCTTGCCATTGGTGTATACCTCAATCAATTGCAGTTGCCCCTCTCCCAAGCACTTGTGTGTCGGGTCCTAAGGCTCTTTATAGTTAAAGAATAACTCTTTCCCCTATATCTCATTGTGGTTTAGGTCAACTTGTTTTAGACTCTTAAAGGCATGTCCTAACTCTTGATGACTTGTGGGTTGAGAAGGTGCAACCCCTAATTTTTGTGGTTCATGTCAACTTATTTTAGACTCTTAAAGGCATGTCCCGACTCTTGATGACTTGTGGGTTGAGAAGATGCAACCCCTATTTTTTGTGAAAAGTATTTGTGTTGGGTCCTTTGTTTCTATTGTGGTCCTCTTGTATCCACACCTATAGTAGTAGATGCTTGAAAGGATTGACTAGGTGTTTATTATCTCCCATGTCAACGATTCAGAGGAAGGAGAGATAAGACAATTAGATGGTTCCAATGTCAAGGCCCTTTTGATGGTTACCTGTAATGAATTTGGGTCAAGGGCCTTAACTAGAACTTTGAGGAGTTCATACAACCCTTCCATGGAAAGTAACACTAGGTGCCTCTTTGATACATTAGGTACCGTCATTACTATCCTATGAAATTCTGCTACGTAATCATGTATTGAGCCTCGGTTATGTGGCTGTTCTGGCTCCCTAAAGTGTTTTTTATAGTCTTGCCTCTTAAATCTATCTATTAATCTATCACAAATTTCTTCATAGGTGGTGATATGGTTTTGCTCTTGAGTCACTAGGTCGTGACACTACCATTCATGTGCGACCCCTTCAAGGTGAAGAATTGCAAATTTGATTGATTCTTTTTTTTTTTAGCGAATTGCTATTAGAGAGGATAACACTCTTTCTATTACTTTGAAACACCAAAGTACATATTCTAGACTTAAATTTTGAATCGACCCAGATTACATAGCATATTACATATCCAGATTTTCTACTTTCTTAGAGGATCTTAATGTCATCGGATGCTTTTGTTTTGTTGATGGCATTTTCTTCCTCTTCACCTCTGTCCACTCTTGTTTTGTTTCAGAGGTTGGGGACAATCCATTGTTGTTTTCCACATTCAAGTTTTCACCATTATCATTGGCTGTTGGAGTAACATAACAAATGGATGAAATTTTAGTGTTCTTTTGATGCAAATCTGATTTCTCCAAGGGGGATAAAGATGCCAATGTGAGTACCTCTTTTGATTGCTTAATAGGCATGGATTTTTGAGATTGATTTTGCACATCCATTAGAGGGGGGTGAGGGGAATCTGGGACATTTTCTTGAAGCGTAGAGGAAGGGGTAGCATCTTCTTGCTCAGAGGGAGAGATGACATAGTGACGGGATTCCACCCCATCCCACCAAGACGACCTACTATTGGGGGCAGCCTTGGCCTGACCCCTACCACATTGTGCAGTAGCATGTTCAGTTGCAAAACATTTTCTGCACCTGAAGGCATTTTTTTCATAGTCTATTGGTTGACACCAACGTCTGTTGCCAACTTTGAGAAAAATCTCTGTCGGGGGACCTTTTGTAACATCCATTTGAACACAAAGATGAGCAAAAGTCGAGTTCTCATAATTGATTGTTTCCTTTGAGATGCTGTGGTATTTGCCTAGCCCTTTGCCAATCGCCTTCAGACAATCAATTTCCCAAAATGGTAAAGGAAGGTAAGGTAAACGAACCCACAAAAAGGTAGAAGAAAAAGTCTCTTTTCGTGGATCGAAAGAAGGGAACCAAGGTTTCATGCATAAGAAATCTCTTTGGAAGAACCAAGGCCCGGTATTAAGAATCATTTCTTTATCTTCTATAGATTCGAATTCCAGTATGAAAAAACCTTTTGCACAAGGATAAATACTAATTTCTTCCTCCAAAAAATCTTTCTAGTTCGAACTTATCCAGAAAAGGAGATTAGTTAGTTTTGGCCATACCTTCATAAATCTGCATACAAGGGCGTGGGCCTGTAAAATGTCCTCTTTGACACTAGCAAAGCTATCCAGACAAATTTCTGGGGCAGTTGAAGAATGGCGCACAGAGAAAGGTGGTCTTTGTGTTGCCCTGCTACAAGGAGAGGGCGGGTTGGAGGGCACAAACCCAGGGTGCGTAGATGGACCCACACTTCTCCATTTCTCCGAAACTAGGGCTTCATCATAGAGGGCATCCTTGAAGTTTTTGCTGGAACGTCCAACTGCCAATGACCCCGCTAGACTACTTCTGTCGTGGAGCACACAACAAAGAAACATGTACTCAAGGGAATGCGTCCTTTGGATCGTGGATGATGATTATGACAGACCGGGGCAAAGGCATGCATCTTGCAATTTGATTGATTCTTCCTCATACACTGAGCTCAATGAAAAATATGTGTTCAATTTTTAATCCATGCTCTAGTTGAGGTTTCGTTGGATCCATCAAGAGAGGGGATTGTCATGTCCCTTTTTAGTAGTTTAAGGAACCATACAATTTTTCGAGTTTCCTATCTATGTTGAAGTGAAGAACTTGTCACTTTTTGATCACCAAGATCTTGAGAGGGCATGGTGAGTGTATATGGTGAACAAGTGACAAGGGATCTAAACTCTACAAATCCTCTTGATTATAATAGTCAACTAAATACTCATCAAAATATTACTATAATAGCAGGTTGGATACTTTTTAGCCTCTATGATATATTGCTTATTAAGGAATCACCATATTTTATTGATTCAAACAACAAGCCTCTTAACACACAATTTTACCCTTGATCAAAGTAACATACGAATGTATATAATTGTTATCATAAATGTTTGTGAAGTTGTTACAATGTTTAGAATCATAGCAACACCAAATACAATATAGATACAAGCATATAACTATTCAAACCTTTTAGCTCCCCAATGTATGAATGCACAAAAATCTTGTTATGCAAGTATAGTAAGTTGATGCCAAAGGATCTATTGCAAACCTATTATGATTGCATGTATAGGATTGCTACAATACTTAGAACCGAATAGTAGGGCCACATCTGCAAGCATATTTTATTGAAACATACACATATGTTGATACATAAATCATTGAATATCAAAAGGTTGAAAATGATAAGAATGCATCTGATATTTATATGGGCGTCAACATAGATTGTTGTAAACACAATGAACAAGATTATGATTGGAAATTCACGACCACTCTGCTATTGCCCATGAAAGGAATTGTAGCAATAGTACTATAGCGATGGTATTGTCACAACAATAAATACATTCACGTAACAACATTTTTGAAACACACCACATTTGAGCCCTAACACATTGAACTTACTGCAAACACTCCAAATTGAAAATTGAACTCAAATTGCAACCTTTTGAGCACAAGTCTAATTCTTGGGTGAAACCACCTCAATGGACAAGAGACTCATTCTATGACTTTTCCTAGAAACTAGAGGGTTTCGTCCTCTGAATCTCTCAATTCCAAGGGTTTTCGTCCTTAGGAGAAGTAGATGAACACAAGTGCTTAAGCTAAGATAAAAAGGGGGTTTTGATTTCATAAATTGGATGATCTCTCTTTGAGTGATTTGCCTCTCTTTTATAGACTCCATTTTGGCACCTTTATTTTAAATTCCCTTTTCCCTCTAGAAGTGCTAACTTTAAAATATTTTAGTAAAATATTACAAAAGACCTTATTATGTCCCATTTTGATTGCCTACTTTATTAAACTAATAATGATATTTAAGTTTGTAATTTCCCCATTTTTTTACTATGTCAACATTGTAATTAGTTTCAGCTTTCTTATTAATCACTAGAGGGTTTGTTTGGTTGTGTAGAAAATATTAATTAATTAAATAATTAGTTTTAAGTTGTCGAAAAAGATTAAATTAAAAAGACATTAATTATTTTTAAAAGATGTGCAAAAGTGACTTAAGTTTTGGAAAAGTTAAATTAAATTAATTAAGTCACTTTTGGGTGAATTAAAGTCTAATTCTGAAAAAGAACAAAATTAAAAGTAAATTGGAGGATTTCAAGAAAGGTGGTGGGGAGTTACGGAGAGAAAGGAATAAAAGTATTTTGGAGTTATTTTTTCAAGAGGCTGTTTTTTTTGGTTTTGGGAGAATAGGTATTTGCTGGTTGAACAAAGTTCACCAACAGGCTTTGTGAGGACGAAAACCTTCACAAAGAACATCGGCTGCAGAAGTGGATGATCTTTCTTGGCCAATAGCAGGTGGTTTAACGCAAAAACTACGCAAATGATTAATTGTTTGGTTAGAGGTTGAACAACTTATTCAATTTTGTAAAGTCTTGCCAGGCAAGACAAAATTTTTGGAGTTTTCGAGTAATGCATGGACTTGAAGTATTGCAGATATCAAATTCCTAGCTGGGTGTTTGTCATTTTAATAGGATTATTGTTGTAGTGTAATTGTTCTAAAGCTTCCTCTAAATTTTTTAAAACTGGAGGCAGCTGTAAGGGTCTATGCTATTTCCTTAATAGTATTGATAATCATTAAGAGAGGATGTGAGGGTAATTAATATTAATTCTGGGTGCAACATGTAATAGTAATTCAGACCATGGCAAGGTACCGAGCAGTTTGAGGATGTTGCGACTTGAGAGGCATGCCGTGCCTTATTTAAAAATCAAATGTTTCTACCAGAAATCAGGCGATCTTTATTTAGTCACAATTATAATAATCCAGTCGTAGCTATTGAGCAGGTCATTGAATATTAAAGAGGACAAATTATTGGTGGCGTGGCGTTATATCCCAACACAAGGGTGCAAAGTTCATACTGGACATATGAATATGAATTGGGTTTAAAATGGACATTCCATTCTGAAGCAGGTTGAAATGTTTAATTGGAAGAGGGACGTGTCATTCTGTAATAATCAACCCCCAATTTTTTTTTTTTTTCCCTGTTTGGTCTTGTAATGTCCCCATTTTACGACATCCTCTTTCAGTGGGGTTGATTCTAATACATTTACTATTTTTAGTAAGTGCTATTTTTAGCAGGGGGTTTGGTGTTGTGCTTTTGTCTTCAGTGAGCCCTTTCGAGCTCCTCAGTTTTGCTCCGGTTCGAGTTTTAGAGCGCCACTTACTATTTTCAGGACTTTCTAAAAATAGTAAGTCATCCAGGGCAGGTTGGTCCCGGTCAGGGTTGTCTCTCAGCAACATTTCTCAGTGGAGGCATCAGTTTCTAAGGTTGAGACATTTTAATATTTTATTTCTCCTTCGAAATTGGATTTAATGAAGTAACTTTATATTTATTGGTTGAGGGTCATGAAGGGGACATATTTGTACCTTGATGCCTAGTGCAATGACTTTAAGTCATTTTAAAAGAACTTTAAAAATGATTTATATATAATGCAATAAGAGTGGATACCTATGAGAAGAGAAATGGTTAAATTTTTAAATAAAAGGCTAATGTTGAAGTTAAAAGATATTTTAAGTTATATCTTTTAATAGTGGGCGATCATATTGTGAAGTGGGATTGTGAGATTTTGGCTTGTGAAGACATTGCATCGATTTGGAGAAGTTTAGTGGCTTTTTGGTGATGATTTTAATGATTTCTGGGCACTTTGTTTATGCACCTAAAACCTATATTTTAACTTATATCTTTGAGGTGGATTTTTATATCATAATGGGTATTTAATCTTTAGAAGCCTCTTGCAAGGGCGATTTAAACAAGTGTTGGGTCAGATTGTTTGGTGGAGGATTTTTTTTATTTGAGCAAATCGCCCCTTTGAAGTGGTACGGTCCTTTGGTGCTGAGTGATCAGTTTAAGAATCTGATTTCTGCTAGGCGTTGTGGCTGGTGATGGAGGTTCTTCTTGCTGCATTTTGGGGTGTTCGACTTCAAGGAGAAGAAGGGATTTCTTTGGTGCTGATTGTTGGGTTGAAGGAGGTCTTCTTGCTGATGCTATGTTCATTTCTTTCCAGGTTTGAAGGCTTAAAATATATCTGATATTGACTTGTATTTCAGCTCCTTAAAGTTCAATAAAATCTGGTTACTGTAGTGACTGAAAACTATTTCCAGCAAGTATTTGTTGTTTCATTTGCTTGTTATATGCATCATGTGGTATCTATGCAAAATGAATGGCATGTAAAAAAAAAACACAATCAAACAACCAAAAAAAAAACATTCTCAGAAAACTCCAAGCAGCCATGGAAGAAACAGGGAATTAAACAAAAAAAAATATGGTTATTACAGATCTCACTGCTGTATGTAGTTTTTTGAGTATGTTTCAAGGTAGTTTGGAGTTTTTTCTCACATTGCCATTCAATATAAAATGATACCAAATGATGCATAAACCAAAGCAAATGTAACTTTTAATTAACTAGCTGGAAATGTCTTGCTTTCACTACAATAATCAGATTTTCAATGAACATTCAAAGTGCAGATTTACAAGGTTTATATCAGAAAACTAAGGAACTTTCAGACCTGGAAAAAGGCCTCACAGCAGCAAGAAAGCCATCTTCCAAACCCAATGACCAGCACCTAATAATGAGCCTTCTTTCTCCTTTGTTCAAGAGTGCTCCCAACGCAGCAAGAAGGAGCAGAAATACCAACCACAAATGCGAAAGAAGTCAGGTTAGAAATTGAAAACTTAACTCCCAAGGGCCGTCCCTCTCCTAGGTGCGATTTTTCCTTATAAATTCAAATCCTTTCTCAAAAAATGCAAACCACTACTCATTGTGATTGCCATGAGGAAAGGAGCCTTCTTAATCAATACCCATAATGATCTAAAAATCTTTTCTCAAAGATATGAGCAGAAAAATGAGTTCAGGCCCTGAATATTAATGCCCAAAAATTTATAAAATCTCTCCAAAAAGCCATTAAACTTCACCAAATCGATGCAATGTCATTACAAGCCAAAAACTCTCAATCCCATTTCAAAAATGATCAGAAATCTTCATTGCCAAAGTTTGTATCTGCAATTTTGAAGCCCAAATGAAGCCTCTGAATGAGACTTCCCAAAACCCTCATGATATTGTTTTTCAAACACGAAGAGAGTGTGATCTACAAAGGTTCACGTCCCTGCAAACCCTTGTTTTTCTCCAAATTCAAGCTTCAAGAGAAATGTACGACCAAGTTTCATATCCAAAAACATAATGAAAAAAAACTCTTTTTTTCCTTTATACCTCCTCACATTTCCCAACGCCCAAATACTTTAGCCTTTGTTTTAAATAATATTTAAATCTTTTTTAATAACTTGGGCGCCCAAAGTATATGGCTCATTTAAAAGATATAACTTAAAATCTTTTACTTCAACATTAGCCTTTTTATTTAAAATTTAACCCATTTCTCTTCATAGGCATCCACCCCCCTTAATGTGCATTATAAAATACTTTTAAAGCTCTTTTAAAAATGACTTTAAGTCGTTTGCACTAAGCATCAAGGTACAAAATGTCCCCTTCATGACCCTCAACCAATAAATATAAAGTTACTTCATTAAATCCAATTTTGAAGGAGAAATAAAATATTAAAATGTCTCAATCCTAGAAACTGATGCGTCCACTGATAAATGCAGCTGAGAGACAACCCTGACCGGGTCCAACCTGCCCTGGATGACTTACTATTTTTAGAAAGTCCTAAAAATAGTAAGCAGCGCTCTGAAACTCGAATTGGAGGGGAACTGGGGAGCTCGAAAGGTCTCACTGAGGAGAGAAGCATAACACCAGACCCCCTGCTAAAAATAGCACTTACTAAAAATAGTAAGTGTATTAGAATCAATCCCACTGAAAGAGGACGCCGTAAAATGGGGACATTACACATTCAATGCCTTTATACACCAATTGATAATAAAGGATTAAAATTCTGGAAACTCCTAATACATCGCAATTCAAATATCTTCTGCCCTTCAATGATCATCACAAGTCAGAAAGATCCGGCGTGGAGAGTAATGAAATGTTGGACCAATTGTATGGAGTCGTGGGAACGCTAGAAGGCACACAGGTTTTAATGTTTTTTCGAGACGCTGCCATTTATGAGTTTGGTGTGATTTATATACAAGGAGGCGTGTGGCCCAGAAACATTACGCTGCTGATTAGAAAAGACAAGGACTGATAGGAAGAGTGAATTGAAAGTATATCGGGATGTTTAAATCTAGATGCAGCCTCTCCTTAAGCTATCACAACTTCAAAAGTGGCAAAACTCTTATGAAGGTAGCGGCAATATTTAGGGTGATAGAGTGTATAAAAAGGTGTGAAGTATATATGAAGGCAGCAAAATTAAGGAACTAGAAGACCGTGGTATTCCTACATCTATGGAACCTGCAAGTAATACAGGTTAGCAAAGAGAATGGTTAGCACCAAATTTGATGTTGCACCAAATTATGCTTAGCAATTTCACTTTGGAAGTGTTGTTGTTGTTGGAAGAGTGACCAGTCGGGAACCTGAAAGGGATCAAGAACTTCTAATATGTTAGTGCTGGAAGAACTAACAAGGCGGATATTGACTGTGTCTTGGAATCCTTCTCTGGTGAGATAATCAGCAAATATGTTGTGTTTCCCAGGGATATGTGCATGTTCAAAATTAAATATATCCAGGAATTGAGCCTAGCGGGCCAGTCGACCACATAGAGTTTGGTCTTTGGAGGCCTTCTTGAAGAAGCCTTTGAAATGCTGTAAATCTGTTCGTAACAGAAAGGATTTGTCAGCAATAAATAATTGAAACTTTTTGAAAGAATTTATCACAGCAAGAATTTCTTTATGTGTGCTATGATAATTTAATTGAGCTCCTGTGAAGGTGCCAGATGCGTATCGGACAATGAGCTCCCTTTCTCCATGTTTTTCTTTCAACACACCAGCCCAATGATAATGGCTAGCATCTGTTTCTACTATTTTAAAACCAGGGCCTGGAAGGGCCAGAGGAGGCAATTGTGCACATCGGTTCTTAATCTGCTGGATTGCAGCAAAATGTTGTTCTGTCCAATCTGGAGCATCATCTTTGAGTAGCTGATTCAGGAGATGTCGGTCATGTGCCATGTGAGAATAAAAACCAGAAATATAATTTACAAGACCAAGAAATCGTTGTAGGGATTCCTTATCGGTCACAATCATATCTTTGATGCGTCGAAGAATATGTTCTTGAACTTCTATCTGACCATGGGCCAGTAGTTTAACACCAACAAAGATAATTTCGGCTTGAGAAAAATGGCACTTGCTAGGATTGAGAAGCAACCCGTGTTCTTTACAAAGATCGAGAAACTTCTTGAGATGTTCAAGATGAGTTCGTGGACATTGACTGAAAACTAGAATGTCATCAATATATGGAGCAATGAAAGCAGAATGCTTTCGAAAGATATCATCCATGTGTTTCTGAAAGATGGATGGAGCTGTCTTAATACCAAAGGGAAGAACTGTCCATTGGTATAAACCTTGTGGAATAGAAAAGGCAGTTTTTATACTGATCTTCATTAATACCCTGAATTTTCCAAAAGCCACGAGAGAGATCAAACTTTGAATAGATATTTGATCCTTGAATGCTGCGCCAAATATGATCCATAGAAGGAAGAGGATATTGGTTATTGAGCAGGCAGGCATTGAGAGGCTTGTAATTTATGACGAATCGTTTTTCATTGGATATGTTACCTAGTTCATCCTTTTTGGTGACATACATTGCATGACAACTAAATGGAGAGGTGGATGACTGGATAAATCCTAGATGAAGAGATCATCTATTTCTTGCTTTCAGAACTTCTAAAGCTTCCTGATTAAACGGGAAATAGTTAGCTTTAGCAGTAGGTCGAAGTTCTGTGCCCGTAACAGGGTCTTTGGCAAAAGGAAGGCGGCAAGTCATCTTCCTATGAGCTTTGGATAAGTCCTTAGTGAGTATAGGTTGAAACTGGCTAATTAAGGACTGTAAGGGCTGTTGAACAGCAGTCTGTTGATTTGTAAACCAAATTCTAGTATCAGGTTTGCGGATAGTTACTCGCTGTACCTTTGTTGTTCTACATTGTTCAGTATGGAGGCGAGGAACTTTACATTGGTTCTCTTTGAGAGAGATAGTATCTCGGGTGATGGTGATAGGTTCCCATTCTTTGAGTGTATTCATGCCTATGAGGCCATCATATCCATCTAATTCGAGGTTAATGAATTTAACATGATGGATAGATTTATCAGGGAGTTCTATATGAGCAAGGAAGACATATTGTGATTTATGATTTCCTTCACCAAAATAGAGTGTTGTTTCTGCTGGTATCCATACATTAGGAGAAAAGTAGTTGTCTCTAGCAAGATTGGCATTGGCACCAATATCTAGTAGAAAATGGAGAAAATATGGTTTAAAATGTGGAAAATGGACTCCCAGAGTCATACCTGGACAAACAAAGTTCTTTTGGACCATTCTGAAGATTGGATTCAATCCAAAAGGATTGTCTTCTTCCCATTGAGCTTCTTTGGAGGGAAATTCAAGGGACTTACTGTATTGCTACCCCCATTCCTTCAGCTTCATCATCAGCGTCATCATCACTGAGGAGTCCTTCAGTAGCTATGGCAGCTTGAAGTAAAGGACCATAAGACGGAGTGGCAGGATGATGGGGATTGTACCTTGGTGGTCTGGATGTAGAGCTAGAACATCCGTAGACTGGAGAAGAGCCAAAATCAAAAGGTTTGGCTAAGTATTGATCAAGAGCAGATGGCGGAGGTTAGCTCTGAGTATCATGTTCTTCAAGTTGAAGAAGATGAATTTCACATTGTACTTATGCAACAACTTTGTTGAGAAACTAAATTCGTTGGCGATGCCAACTGGCTCAAGATGGTGAGTTCACAAAGGGCTGTGAAGTAGAGTGAGAAGGAGATTGGTTATAGAGTTGTTGTGAACCAAGATATTCCTTCTCACTATGGAGCAAGTTAAGCCTTTCTTTGTGACACTACCAAGCACCTTGAGTGGCAGGTACTGCATGTAGTTCAACTTCGATTTTGTAGATCTCAGAGTCTAGATCAGCCATTTGAATGTCAATTGTCTTAAATAAAAGACTGGATGGTTCGGGCTTGAGGTGAACCATGTGATAGAAGAATGATAATTCTGAATTGGAGTCAGAAATACTATTACAAGATTGTGCAGATTCATTGGCATAGATTTGATGAATATGTGTATCATCAAAGATATCAGGTGTCCGATCAATGGCATCTGAATAAACAAATGTATTAGAATTTGTGTCACTATCCATAGGGACATCATCTGACTAGGAAGCATAATCATAGATGAAATCATATTCATCTTCATCTTTGAGATAGATTTCTTCTTGGACAAATCGTATTTTCTTTTTGCCTCGGGCAGAATCCTTTTGAGGAAATTTGTTAGCATAATGAAGACCTTTGCAAATATAGCAAGTAGGTTTAAAGCTTTTACCTTTTGTCGTGACCATTTTTTCTGTCTGAAATAACCTTTTTTGAAAGTTTTTCTTCCTTGATGACTTTTGGACTTGTGTCGGCGAGGAGTGTTGAGTGAACACTCAAGAAATTTATGCTTTCTATATTTACTACGATGCTTGGAATGCTTTCGGTGATGCTTATGAATATAGTCATCACATCCATATGTTGGAAACAAGTTCTAGTAGGTAGTAGCAGAGATAAGAGGATGAACTTTTTCTTCTTCTTTCTTAACATAGGCCTGGCACATTTCTTCATTGATCTCTTTATGGGTAAAAGCACAAGGTTGTGTCACACTTTCGGCCAAATAAATAGTTCCGAGCGAAATATTTTCGGCCGGAAAGGTTTCACCCAACTAGGTTTCGACCGAAACCATGTGGCATATTACGTGGCACATAGGTTTCGGTCGAATAAGTTTCGCTCGAATCCAAAAAAATCAAAATTTTCCTTTTCCCGCTTTAAAACTACCTTTGAAATTGGATTTTTTAATGTGCGGGGTTTCTATAGAAAGGGTTTCGGTAGAAACAGTTTCTATAGAAAGTGTTTCGGCCGAAACCCTTTCTATAGAAACTGTTTCTACCGAAACTGTCTATGTGGCATCCTAAGTTGGCAGCTAACTCAGCCTTTTTTCAGAATTTTCTAAACTTTCAACTTTAGCTAAGTATTTCTTTGGTTAGAATGTTTTTTTTTGCAAAAAAAAAAACCCTTGTAGATCTCACAGTGGAGAATCCAAATATATAATTTTTTTAATATTTTTATTAGTTTTAATATATTTTATTTTTAAAATAATGCAAGTAGGTTTTCAAAATGAAAAAAGAAGTTGATTACAAATGAAAAACAAGATAGTAAAACTTATTAAAAAAATTTAAATATTATATGGGGCACAAGAGGAGGAGTCTTCTTCAAAAGGGTATAGTTTTTTTTTTTTAAATAATTTAAAATTTTGAAAATAGTTGACGGCCCGTGAAAACTATCAAATTCTGACATGTTTGAATTTAAAACATTATTACAAGAAAAATATACATCAAAAATTGATTTTTCTTTTTCCATGCACAAGATATTGAAGTTACTTATTTGGAGAAAACAAAATTAGGGAGAAATGAAGTTTTTTTCAATTTGTTTCTTGACGGCCCATGAAGTCACTCTTTTCTGAAATTTTCAGCATTCCAAAATTTGTCCTTAAATTGATAAAAACATAATGAATTTTTTTATTTTATTTTTAAATTTTAAAAATTACAACAATAAACTTCATCAAAAGTTCTACATTTCATTAGTTTACACCATTTTGAAATTCAAAACATAAAGACCATTTTTATGTGGTCGAAGTTCAAAAAAAAATTTGTTGTTGGCCGATTTCTTTATAAAGTGTGACACAGGTTTGTGCTTTTACCCTAAATATATTCACAAATTTGTGGAAAAGTTACTTTAGTGATATCTCGTTCAGTATGAAACAAGCTATTAATAACTTTTTGTGTATAGAAATCCTTAATGGTAGGAAAGGAGCGAAGAAAAGAATAATAGAGGCCTGGAAGATCTTTGGCTTCAGGATCAAAGTAATAGAAATTAGCATATTGATCCTTACAATATTGATCAAGATACTTGAGATTGCAACATTTACTTCTCAAGAATCTATTTCTAGCAACTCTTCTTAAATTGTTGGCATTTCCAACAAAGAGTATAACTAACTGATTACAAATAGAATCAAGACCAACATTGAATATATCTTCTATATAGCCAAGTTCTAGATTATCCCAAGTGCATTTAGAAATGCCTGTCATCACATTAAGTTCTTGAAGAATTACCTGTCTTTCATTGAGAAGAGGATCTTGACTGATTTGATGGGTAACCCATGATTTAAAAGCTTCAACTCTTTTCATATTTTTGATGGCATCGAAGTCATCAAAATCTAACCATGTTGGAGCATGTCCTTTGAGTTTCTGGAGATCTTCATAAATAGTTCTTGGAAGTGGTGAATATCTAATAGAATGGTGGCTTCTAGACATATTGATTTTTATTTTAGAAGGGTCTCCTTCTTCCATCTTGATATCAAACTCAGGTTGTTCGAATTTGAGCTTTTTCTCCTTAGCAGGTCTGGCTTGTGCAAGAACTGGATCCCAGATTTGAAGTGCAGGTTTGGAGGTCAAACCATGGAATGGTGTTGCAGATCCTAAATCCGGAACTTGATGGATTAGTTTTCGGAAGGAGTTGGAACTTATAGGGAAGTTCATATAAGGGGGTTCTTTGTGTTTCAAGGAGTGTTGAATGTTACCAACTTCAAGATGAAGTTCTCCTTGAATAGCCTTAACATCTGAATGTACTGCAGAAATAGAATGAGAGAGTTATGTATGGTGAGTAGACTGATTGCTTTCTACTCGAGCAGTAGCATTATAAACACTATTTGTCAAGTTACGAGTGTTTATAGTATTATCACAAACAGTTTGTAAAACTGTTGTGTGAGTTGTCTGAGTAGAATGGACTTCAGACAAAGTAGCAGTTTGTTGAGACAATGTTGTAGCATGTTGTGTTGCATATTGGTGTTGTTGGTTCCACCACGCTTTGGCTTGTTGCTTGAAAGTGTGGTAGTTAGTAGCAAGCTTTTCATAAGTAGGGTGAAGCTCTGCATGAGAAGAGAGTAAGCAGGTTTCAAGAGCTTGCAGGTGAGCAATGACATCATGCGCATTTTGGGCAGTTGTGGAGGCGAATTGAGCGGCGTGATTATGTTCAATTTGTTGTGCAAGGCGAATGTCAGGGGCTAAAAGAATAGTTTTGTGGTGACACAAATTGGACCAATTAAGCATTTTAGTTTCTCTGGAAAGATTAGATCCGGCTACAACACGAACAGTCTGTACCCAATAAGGGATCACAAAAGTAGAGGTATCATCGACAGTGAAGAAATCACGAAACTATGGTATAGCACTTGTGGTGACAGAGACACCATAGGGAGTAGTGTGTTCACTTTCATCAGTAGAAATATTTGGTTCAGGAATATTAACAGAATGACAAGAATGAATCATGCGAATAGAGGTGGATTCTTCATAGGAACCGAAATGACAAGTTCGGCAATGATTGGTAGGTGGTTCAAGGACTGTGGTAGTGTGATAGTAATAGTCATTTAAAGGAATGACTCATTTAGACTTAGGCAGAAACTAGGATGGAGATGCAAAGGTTTGCTGGATATTAGTAAGCACATCAAACCCATCATCATAAGTATCACAACAATGATCTTTTATTTGTTCAATAGTCCACATGAATTCTTGACAAGTGAGGCTAGAATAATCATCATTATCCCATGAATAATTGAACTTATAGAAATGAGCAACACGCTAGCGATGACATTTGAATTTATCAAAACCAGAAGGAAAATGGGGTTTTTCACGGATCAGACGAATGTGAACAGGTGGATTGAAAGTGTAAGAATAATTCTTACAATGTAGCATACCAAGAGAATCTTCAGTGAATTCAGGATGTTGACAGGGTGGTGTGGCAACAGTTGGTAGGGTTGGTTGTGGAATAGGTATGTCTTGATAAGATGTAGCAGAATTGCATAAAGGATTGACCGATTGCGGCCGTTTAGCATAAGTAGCAGTTTTGGTGGTTGCTTTAGTGGAAGCTTCTTGTGCATGTTAAGCAATGCAGTTAGCATTATGACGAGCAAGACGCTCTTTACTATTATAATGCCAAGCAAGACATTCAAATTTTGTATCATGTTTAAACATATTCATACAATCAGGCAGACGACAAGAACCATAGGTTTGTGACTGAAAAGTATGATATGGTGAGTGTGAGGGTGCAGTATGAAAACTAGCACTAGAATTGCTTCTTGAGAGGGTTGGTTGTCGTTCAAAGTGAGCGGACTCAGAACGTTGTAATGGAGGTGTAGGTGGTGCACGAGTTGGTGCAGGAGATGAAGGAACTACCCATGTATTGGATATCATTGGTGTTCCAAAGTTAATGAAGGCTTCATCATTAATTTCTTCAATGGTAAGACCTTGAAGTTGAGGAGGCTTTGGCTTATCATGCTCATACTCAAGTAATTTCATTGCCCATTTTTGGGGTAACTGGATATCTTTGAATTTGACTTGCTTTGGTGCTCGGATTTGACCATAGTGACTGGTAGAATTCCAGACAACACTAAATTGTTCATCTCTAGGTAATCCTATACAAGGATCTTCCATAAAAGGAATAGTTGTATTAAAGAGACGGTATTGAACAAAGAAGTACAAAGTGTGGTCAACAGATCCTTCTTTCATTAAAAGATTTTCAGTGAGAAAATTGAAAGAAAAAACTTTATCCAGATTGTCATCTTTAAAACTAACTGAGTAATTGAGAATAGCATGCATTTGGACAGGACCAAAAGCCATGGTATCAGAAATAGCTCCTAACATTGCATCAGTTTTCTTGACATGTCTATCATCATAGAAGAGCATTAAGACATTTATAGGTAGACCTTGATGGTAATGACCTTCTAAACCAAAATGAACCCAAGAAAAGTGTATGTATTGATATGCATTAGGATTAGAGTAAGTCATCTTTTTGTATTTTTGGATTTCCTTATCAGAGAGTAATTGTAGGTTTCTAGATGAACCATTCTTAATCTTATACTGTATTTCAGCTACTTTACACAGACATCATTCATGATATTTAAGCAGACCTTTAGGACCTTTGAATTCAGCATAAATATCTTCTAACTTTTTAAGCTTAATTTTGAAACGAGAAGTAGGTGTAATCACTTTACTGGAATTAGAAGAACTTGCAGAACTTGAACTATCTATCCTTTCAGTAGCTTGTGTGAAAGTATAATCATGAGTGGTAAAATAATTTGTTAAACTTATAGACGAATCTCTTCCATCCCGAAAATATTGAATATCTAGAATTGAAGCAGACTAATCAACAATACGCTCATGGTTTCTTGAATCTCCCATCTTTCACAAATTCTCCAGATAAGATTGGTTGGTGCATGTGATTGGACTTATGGTTTCCCTATAGTGCCTATCCATGGCTTGAAGCGGGACTTACACTGGCCAAAATGCTATCAGACTCTCTCTGGCCTACTATGAAAGTAAAAAGTGAAAGAAATGGAAATATACCAAACAAGTATACAAACAAAAAGATATTCAGCAGATTCGATAAACAGAAAGATGTTGCTATAGTTTAAGCGAAGAGTTTAATATACCAACAATGAGTACAATAAGAGCTCACACAGACAACAAAAGAAGAATAAAGAAAGTTTTCATTGAGAACTCATACCAGATTCCATTGTATTAATTGATAAAACACTATTCATGTGAATAGTAATTTTGACTTTTTGAACAGTAACTTCGATCCTAGAGGATTCAAAAATCATTGTAAGGATTCCTTGTCAATAACAATCATATCTTTGAGTTATCATTTTTGTATAGGTATTCCTTCATGATATTAATTGAAATAGAGTTCACCTTTCCAATTTTAGGGGTTTTGTATGGTTAAAATAATTGGATGCAATTTTGATGAGTCTCATTTTCGAAACCTTCAAATTTCTATCTTGTTTATGCATGCATATATACAATTGCAGTTCGTCATAGGTCATTAATTGTGCTTAAATTTTTTTTCTTTTTCCTCTAATTTGTGATTTTAAATCATTTTTTCTTAATAGGAAAAGAATACATACAGCCTTTTAATGAATTATTCATGTGTTCAAAGTGCTTAAATTGGAATGTGTTAACAAATTTTCTTGAAAGTATAAGTTGTGAATCATTTTGCAAGTTTACCATCAATTAGGTGCATCACCAAAGTTTAATTTTAGTTCATGCATTCAGTTCAATCCCTCTTACCCTTTTCTCAAAACCAATCATTCAAGTACATAATTTATTATCATATAGGAACCAACCTAGAATCTGGAGGTCTATCTTCGCCATAGGAATACCCACAGCCTGAAGATAGTTCCCATGTTTCAGCAGATTGCTAAATTTAGGCATTCAAACATTCGGGTGCAATCTGATTGACAAAAAATATATCTATAAGCCAATCACTAGTCTTACAAAACTGTAGTTCAATTTTTCCATCTACAACAAGATTTATAATTAAATGATGAAACATATCTATATGCTTGGTTCGACTATGAAAAACTGGATTCTTTGTGATGGCAATAGAAAAATTATTGTCACAATAAACAATTGTAGGTTTATTTTGTTCTTTCCTCAAATCAACAAGTATTCTCCTTAAACTAAATTGCTTGAAAAGTTGTTGATGTTGTTGCAATGTACTCTTCATCTATTGACGATAGTGATATAGTTGCTTGTTTCTTTGAACACCAAGAAATTGCACCTAATCCCAAGCTAAATACATATCCTGATGTACTTTTCCTATCATCAATAGATCCTTCCCAATCACTATCTATATATCCAACCAATCTAAAGTTGTTTGCAGGTGTATACAAGATGCCAAAGTTTCTTCTAGCATGAACATACTTGAGTATCCTTTTTATGGCACAAAAGTGAATCTTACTTGTATTTTGCATAAATCTTTATACTAGACTGACTGCATACATGATGTCAAGTCTAGTTGTAGTAAGATACATAAGACTTCCGAACTAAACTTCTATATAGTTTTGTATCTATCTTTTTAGTATCATCATCGTTGGCCAACTTTACATTTACATCCACAGGTGTATTCATAGGTTTGCAATTCTTGATTCTAAATTTATCAAGAAAATCAACTGTATACTTTTCTTGTGAAATACAAATTCCACCATTAAATTTTCTAACTTCTATTCCAAGAAAGTAATGCATCAAACCTAAATCAATCATTTCAAATTTACTTTTCATGACTTTCTTGAATTCTTCTATGAATACTTCACTATTACCTATGTAAATCAGATCATCAACATATAAACAGATTATAAGTAAATCATTGGTACCTTTGGATTTGATATAAAATGTAGGTTCACTTTCACTCCTTTTGAATCCATTCTTCTGAAAATAGTCATCAATCCTGCTATACCAAGCTCTTGGTGAGCTTTCTTAAGACCATAAAGAGCCTTTTTCAATTTGTAAACTTTGTGTTCTTGTCCTGAAACCACATATCCTAGTGGTTGCTCCACAAACACTTCTTCATTTAAGAAACCATTTAGAAAAGTTGATTTAACATCAAACTAATATACTAACCACTTGGATTGTGCTAAAAATTCCAAAATTATTCTTATAGTATCCAACCTTGCTACAGGAGCATAGGTTTCATTGTAGTCTATACCGGGTTGTTGTGCAAAGCCTTTTGCCACCAATCTTACTTTATGTCTTTCAATGGATCAATCAGCCTTATACTTTGATTTATAGACCCATTTTAGTCCAATAACATCCTTTTCTATGGGAAGTTTTTCTAACTCCCATGTTCCATTTATTTTGATTGAATCTATCTCCTCATCCATGGATTTAATCCAAACTTCATGTCTTACTTCATCTTCAAATTGTCGTGGTTCTACTTGAATATGAGCTAAAGCAAAATTTGAAATTGAATCAAGACTAGTACTTTCATAAATTTATTTGAGAGTTTTTACCTTCCTTGGAGGAGGACTCAAACTCTGGGGAGATTATGATGATGGAGATGCTTGAGTGGAACTTGATCCACCACTTGTGCTAAGAGGCTGAGATGGAACATCTTGTTCTATTTCCACAATTCTTGGTATTTCTTGTTCTTCATTCCATTTCCATGCATTCTTTTCAGAAAAAAATAAATCTTGACTAACTATCAAGCTTTCTGTTGTTGGATTATATAACCTGTAACCCTTAGTTTCCTCACAATACCCAATAAAAATGCATTTTTCACTTTTATTATCATTTTTTGTCTTTTTTCTCTATAATATGAGCATAGGCAATACATCCAAATACCTTAATATGAGCTACACCAGGATTTCTTCCACTCCATGCTTCATAAGGAGTTATATTCTTCACACTTTTGGTTGGACATCTATTTAGAAAGTAAATAGATGTAGCTACAACTTCAGCCCAGAAAGTATTCAGAAGATCCTTAGCCTTGAGCATACTTCTAGCCATCTCTACTATTGTGTGATTCTTCTGTTTAGCTACTCCATTTTGCTGAGGAGTATAACTTACAGTCAGTTTCTTGTGAATACCATTTCTTTTGCAAAATTATTGAAATTCATTTGAAGTAAACTCTCCCCCTCTATCTATACATAGAGTCTTTAAGAAAAAACTGCTTTATTTTCTATATAAGCTTTAAAATGCTGAAATATAGAGAATGCTTCTAACTTTTATTTGATAAAGTATACCCAAAATTTTCTACTATAGTCATCAACAAAAATAAGAAAGTACCTATTTTTGTTGAGAGATAAGGTCTACATTGGACCACAAATATCAGCATGCACCAATTCAAGAGGTGCTTTTGCTCTCCAAGATTTTATGATGGGAAATGAGTCTCAGTGTTGCTTACCGATAATGCATCCTTCACAAACTTGATCATCTTGTTCAATAAGGGGTAACCCTTTTACCATTTTCTTTTGGTAAAGTAGTTTTAACCCTCGAAAATGGAGGTGTCCATACCTCATATGCCATAGCCATGATTCATTATCTAGGACTACATTCAAAGCTTGAGTTTCCCCATATGCAAGTCCAAGAGGAAAAATTATGTTTTGCAGCATACCAACTTTTGCTACAATCTAATTGCTATCAATTCTATCATAGACAACACATTCATTGTTTTGAAAAACAACATAATACCCTTTCTCAATAAGTTGTCCAACACTCAATAAATTATGTGCTATTCTTGGAACATACAATACATCATGTATATATTTTTCCATACCTTGTTTAGTTTTGATAGCAATTGTTCCTTTGCCCAACACTTCAACTTCTTTGTCATCTCCCAATCGCACATTTATTTTTGGAGACTCTTCCATCTTCACAAATATATTCTTATTCCCTATCATATGGTTACTATAGCCACTATCTAGAATCCAAAAAAAATCAAAAATCTCTTTTGTAACATCACATGCAAAAAATAAATTACTTTTCCCTTGTTTTTCTTCAGAAAAGTTAGCATGTGGCTTATTCTTTTTCCAACAATCTCTTTTGTAATGACCAAATTTTTTGCAATAATTACACTGCACTTGTGATTTGTAATAACTTTGGTTACCTGTTTCATTATTGTTGTAGTATCTTCTATTATAGCCTCTGCCTCATCCACTATTTCTCTCTTTACTTTCATTGTCTCTTCTTTTGAATCTTCCTGATAGTTCACCAAAGTTTTTCTCTTTATTTTTTGAAATATTTAAATTTGATTGAAATTCCTGTTCAATAGAATTTTCACTAGTTTGATTCATCCTTTGCTCGTGTGTTTGAAGAGATCCCATAAGTTCATTTACTAATAATGATGTTAGATCCTTTGACTCTTCAATAGCTATTAAATGGGATCAAATTTCATAGGAAAACTTCTCAACATTTTTCTACTATTTTCTAATCTGTTAGGGTATCTCCATAAGATCTAATCTGATTTACTAAACCCATGACTCGAGTAAAAAAATCTTACATAGATTCAGAATCCTTCATAAAAAGATTTTCAAAATCTCTTCTAAGCATTTGTAGTTTGATAGTTTTTACCTTATCTATTCCTTGGAATACATTTTGCAAAAGATCCCAAGCTTGCTTTGATTTTGTTGTAACAGAAATTCTTGGAAATATTGTCTCATGTACTGCTTGTTGAATGATGAAGAGAGCTTTTGTATCCTTCTGTCTATTTTCTTGAAGTTGATCTTGTTGTGCTTGTGTCCAAGAGGCAAGTGTTTGAGCATCTACAGTTTTTGAATAGCCATTCTCAACTAAATCCCATAAACCTTGAGAAATAAACAAGTTTCTCATTTTGATGCTCCAAAAATCATAATTCTCTCCTTTGAACAAAGGAATCTGAGGTTGCAAACTATTGCTAATAGTTTCCATATTTAAAAATAACATAATAGAAAATCATTGTACTTATATCTACTTAAAAATGCCAAATTTGCTCCTTCAGGCAACTGCACTTTCTACAATGTTTGCTTTCAAAAAATTTGGAGAGATCTCTTTTGCTTTATTATATATTCTCCTTCACACTGCTATTGTTTCACACAAAATAAATGCCTACAACCAAACCAAGCTCTGATACCAACTATTGGATCTGGACGGAGAAAAAGTTTGCAACAAATGATAAAAACAAAGTAGTTAGAAACATAGCATAAACAAGAAAATAGGGGACAGAATTGTTTTTGATAAAAGGGATAAACGGGTTTTACAGGGACCCGAAACCACAAAGTAACATTACAAACAAGGACCAAAACAAATGTCTGAAAGACAAAAAGGCTTCCATAAAGAAAAAAACCATCTAAAACAGACAGCTGCAAAAAATCCATCAAAAGGCCAGCAGACAGACAAACCGGGGCCCAACCACAGCTAATCCATAGTCTTCAGAAGCTTGTCAGCAATCTCTTCTAGGTCCACCATATCCTAGACCCCCTCCATGAAAATCTGAGTCACATCAGGGGTAGACAGGTCTTTTCTTTTCATACTTGATCTAGTGCGCCTTGAAATCCCCGCATCCTCATCCTGGTCTTTCTCCTTATCTAAGTCAACAATCAACGCTCTGTTTTGGGTTTTCTCCACTCTTTCGGTCAAGCCTTTCATGATTAATGAATTATGTTTTGCAATTCTGCAATTCTGATCAGCAATTTTTTTCATGGTTCCTTTAATTTTATCAAGATCATTTTCAATAGTACTGTCCTTTTGCATGCTATCCTTCGCAAAGGTATTCTTCTCCACTTCGAACTGTGTTAGCCCAGCAACTTTGGCTTCAATTTCCCCAACTTACTATGAAGAGGTAGAGTTTTGGTCTTCAACTCATTGATTTCATAAAATAAGCATTTGGCAAAATTAAATTGGTCCTCAGAGCATCTTTTGGTAGTTCCAACGAAGTCAAAAGGGGGGTCACTATCAGAATTGACTCCAAAATTAACTGACTCTGCACCTCTGGGAGGGCTATGATTCTCCTTTTGAATATTCTGAGGGGAGTGGGGATCCTCAAGACTGACCTTGGCCGCTTTAGCATAAACAACAGGAGAGTCTTTAGGATAGGAGACTAACTTCTTAGCTGGAGAACTAGAGCTTGCCAAAATAGCATTAGGGTTAGCGCGGCTGGGAGCAGGAACACAGCAAGCACCAGAAGGTTGGGGGGAATGGCTAGAGGCAGAAGGGGGGGTAGGGGAAGCGAGGAGAGCTTGACACGGCCAGAAATAACTTTAGTTCCAGATATACTAGGCTTAGTATCATCCTCATCAGGCTCCGAAGGGGCTAAAGGGTTTGAGAGGGCAGGCATATTTTGAAAGTGCTCATAAATGAGCCTTAAAAGACCTGTGTGAAGAATCAGGTGTCTTTTAGGGCTCCTACTATGGTTAGAAAAGCTATTTCTCAAGGAACAGAGCAAAAAGAAAGGGATGGAAACACGCACCTTATGCCAGAAGTGATTGAGCAGCATGAAGTGGTATCCATAAACCCTAGAGAAGCGGTCGTCAAGAGTGATGTACTCCATTATTACCCTTAGCACTTTTCTCCATAAAGTTTTTATGGTGTCCGCTTCATAGTAACTATTCGACATCTTGACAAGTTTTTGCTTCTCTGTTTCAGTCTTAGGGAACTTCATCATAGCTTCATCAGAGAATTTCCTGTCTCTAAAAAATTTATGCTCTTCAATCGGGATACCAGTAACCTCTACAATTAAAGCTTCGTCAATCTAAACTTTCCTCCCAAAGAGGAGAACCTCCCCATTGTTCCAGTTTTTCTCAAAGAAATCAGTAATCTCCTCATGACGGCCATGGAGTTTCTCGATTAATGGAAGTAAGCCACCACTTCTTATTTTTCTCCACACTTTAGTGTTCTTGGTGTGTGACTCAAAACTAGTAGGTTCAACCCTCTTCCATTCCCCACCCATTTTAGAGATCTCGGTGCAGATACTGTTGCAAAAGGAGAACCTGTTCCAAAAAGTTCCTTTGCTTCGCAGGACCCACAAAGCATGCCAAGGTAAATAAATACTCTGCAAGATACTCTCAATCCCATGTAGTTTACTAATTTTGTTAGTCATGACTCGTACCTTCATCATTATTACAAGAAGCCACCACTTTTCCATTCACCGCATCAAGTGTCATTAAAGCTTGAACATCAAAATGGAATTCAATCCTTTTGTGCCACGTAAGGATTTTATCACTCTTAACTCCCTCATCAGCAAAATAATCCGCAACTACATTTGCCTCGCGGTAAGCATGAGTGATTTTAATTCTATCAAACTTACTAAGTAAAACCTTAGCATCTTCAATCTAGTTTTTAATCGACCATCCGGGTTGGGACCTATCACAAAGGCTATCAATTATATTTTTTGAATCACCTTCAAGCCATAATTTTTTGCATTTAATTTTCACTGCTAGGTTGATTATGTAATAAGAACTCGCCGCTTCTACCATGTGATTAGTTTGGACCCCCAAAGGGGTGGCAACAGCTCCCATAAAGTTACATGTCGAGTCCCTTAGGACCCCCCCACACCCATCCTTCCTAGGATTTCCTTTGGCCACGCCATCAAAGTTGGCTTTGGCCCAACCATCCATAGGAAAACTCCGGCAAACTCCCTCCCTGGACTTTTTGGCTAGATTAGGAGCATTGGAAATATCCCATGATGTAATTCTCCATTCCCTAGCAATCTGGCTGTCATAAGGAGAGCAAACCATAGCCTCAAACTTGTCCTCCCTGAAGAAAACAATAGAGAAGTTCTCTTTAATCATCCTTAGAATTCTTTCAAACATAATTTCCTCTGACGATTCCTTATCCCTGAAGATCCTGTGGTTTCTCTCTTTCCAGATTCCCCATGCCACATGGGGGAACAAGAAGGCCCAAAGTTTTTTTATAAAGGGGTTGAGAGAGGGGGCTTTCCATTGAACAAAAAAGTCTTCAACCGATTCCGAGGGGACCCAAGAAAAATGCCAGCATTTCAAAAGCTTGTCCCAAACTAGAGAGGAGAAAGGATAATGGATAAAGAGGTGGTTAACTGATTCAGCCTCTCTTTTACAGAGGTATCATTTGTTGGGAAGCATAAAACCTCTTTTGCCTAGATTGTCAATAGTTAGCACTTTATTTTGGAGCAAGGACCAAAAAAATATGTTAACCTTAGGTAAGAGATGCTTAATTCAAGCATACAACCATAGAGGGGGGGTTAAGAGCATGTGAGAGCTGAGCAAAAGCTAAAGAAATAGAAAAGCAACCAGAAGGTTCATACTTCCAGATCAAACTGTCCTCCTAATTCAGGCAAAGTCTAACAGCATTTAAAGAGGAGTAAACAGAGACCAAAGTAGGGTTTATCAAGGGGAGATTGATCCACTTACCATCCCTCCAGTAATCTTTAACAAAGAGGCCATAAGTGTTTTTGCAATAATCAGCCCATCTACTGAGATTCCCATCCTAAGTCAGAGGTTCATTGCGCAGCCAATAGTCGTCCCAAAATCTAATCTGGTTACCATTGCGAACCTTCCATTTCAATCCTGATTCCACCACCTTAATCCCATCTATCATATAGTTCCAGCAACTTGATCCTTTCGGTAGCAAAGTATTTTCAATAAGATCCTTGACTGAAGTGTTATTCTACAGATACTTTTAATTATTTCACTCCATTCCCTAGAGGAGAAGAATAGTCTCCATAGCTGTTTAGCTAGGAGTGATTTGTTTAGCAGCCTAATTTTTCTTAGCCCAAGGCCTCCATCCTTTTTTGATCTGCAAACCAGGTCCCAACCAACAAGAGGAATTCTTTTTCTTTCTTCGACTCCCTACCAAAGGAATCTCTTTTGGATCTTTTTAATGGTTTTAGCATATTTGGTTGGAATTTTGAAAAGACTAAGAGCATAGATAGGGAGATTCTGCAAGGAGGCTTTAAGAAGCTGAAGTTTTCCGGCTTGGCTTAGGCGAGCTCCTTTCCAGCCAAAAATTTTTTTCCCAAACCTATCAACCAAAGAGATCCAAAAAGAATCCAGAGGTTTTAAGCATAGAGGTAACCCCAGATAAGTAGCAAGAAGAGACTCTATCTTGCAACCAAGAATTCTAGCAGTCTTCCTCTGTCTGTGCAAGGGTGTATTAAAGAAATACAGCAAGATTTTTTACTTATTTATCATCTGACCAGAAGCTCCTCCATAGGTATCCAAAAGTTTCTTCATCTCTTTAGCCTTCGAGACAGTAGATCTACCCATCAGCAGAGTGTCATCCACAAATTGTTGGTGAGAACAAATCAAGTTGCTCGAAGACGGTTTGAGCCCCACAATAGATCTTTGAGTAACCAATTTACTCATGTTCCTGCCAAAACTTTCAGCCATAATCGTGAAGAGGATAGGAGAAATGGGATCTCCCTATCTTAGCCCTCTAGAGCTATGAAAAAAGGTGGAAGGGGTCCCATTAATCAAAACCGCCACATAAGCAGAAGTAATGAGTTGTTCAATCAACTACAAAACCCTTTCAATGAACCCAAAAGATTTTAAAATTTTAAACAGAAAGTTCCAGTCCACCTTGTCATAAGCCTTTGATATGTCAAGCTTTAGAAGAAATCCTTCTGATTTAGAAACTGAGAGGGAGTGAATATTCTCATGAGCGTGGACAATGGAATCAAGAATTTGTCTTCTAAGCACAAAACCATTTTATTGAGGAGCAATAATAGAAGGCAGAATGAGAAGCAACCTATAGGTAAGAACCTTCAAAATGATTTTGTAGAAATAATTACAGAGATTGATAGGTCTGAACCCTTCAAAATCCTGCACTCCTGGTTTTTTGGGGATAAGAACCAAGAAAGTGGCATTTAAATCTTTCAAAAGGTTTCTAGAATGGAAGAACTCTTTCACCGCCTTCTCAACATCGTCCCCAACAATATCCTAGAACCAATGGAAAAAAATTAAAGGGAAGCCATCAGGACCAGGCGCTTTGCTTCCTTCAAAAGAGAAAACAACTTTTTTAATTTTCTCGCTAGTGGGTATAGCAGTCAACATTTCATTGTCTCTAGAGTTAACAATCTTGGGGATAGTATCCAGTAATTGATTTTGATCCTCCAAGTTAATTCCCTCTTTCTCGGATAAAAGGTTCTTAAAGAATAGGACAGCCTCTCTTCTGATGTCCTCTTCCTCTTCATTTTTTCTGCCATTAACAACAATCATAGAGATTTTATTAGCCGCTCTATGTTTAGAAGCAGAGAGATGAAATTATCTGGTGTTTTTGTCTCCAGCCTTTAGCCAAAGAGCTCTGGACCTTTGTCTCCAAAATTCCTCTTCTTTAGCAATTATATCATGAAGTTTTGTGAGAATCTCATTTTCCTTCTCCTTAGTTTCATTCAAGTAGGCTTCCTTGTGAATTTTGTTTTGGATTTTAGAAAGCCTAAACTGAATATCAGATTTGATTTGAAAGATGTTGCCAAAAGACTCTTTTTCCACTTTTTGAGATTCATTTTAACTTCTCTTAATTTTTTGGCGATTCTAAATAAGGAAATGCCCTTTATATTAATATTCCACCATTTCCTTATTTCCTCTCAGAGGAGAAGATGGGAAAGCCACATCTTCTCAAAACGAAAAGGAGTATTCCTGTTAATCTTTAAGTGGTCAGTAACAAAACTAATAGGAAAATGGTCAGATCCAATCCTAGGGAGGGTTTTCAGAGAACAACAATAATTTAAGAGCCAGACATTAGAAACAAGGGTTCTATCAAGTCTCACCTGGATCAAATTGGACATAACTCTTCAATTCGACCATGTGTAAGAGCTGATTGTTGATGAATTCAAGAAGATCCTCTTTGCTTTCTTCATTGATCTGAGAACTGCCAAACTTCTCACCCTGAAGGAGAGGGGAATTAAAATCTCCTATGACAACCCAGGGGTCATTTTGAAAGATATTCCAAAAAGTAGCCAGCTCTTTCCAAAAAACTTTCTAAGCTTTTTTATAGTTAGGAGCATAAATATTAGACTGGATCCAACTGAAGTTTTCCCTTATATGAGTAAATCTAGTGGAAACATGATTAGGACGAGAAAAAAGTGGATCACCTCTTATGATCTTACAATTCCAAAAAGTCGCAACCCCACTAGAGGCACCAACAGAATCACTTCCCTGAATAGAACAGTGCTAGAACAAAGAAATATTTTCTACCTTTTCACTTAACATTTTAGTTTCCTGAATGAGGAGAATATCAGGCTTTTGGTCCTGGGAAAAATTGTGTAAAATATCCTACTTGTGGGGGTTATTTAGTCCCCTTATATTCTAGGACAATAACTTCATGATTATTTAGGAGAGAGGAGGATCTCAGGGATGGTTTTTTGGAAGCCATCTGCAATATCTTGAAAGCTATTGTGCTCTCTTATCCAATTTTTAGGTCTTCTTCCTCTGGCCAAAGAAATTTCCCCACAGTCCACTTTTGCTCTCGATCTTGTTGAGATCCCGCAAGGGGTGATTTTGATTTTTGCTTTTTTCTTCTTTTTCTTGGATAGCACCTCTTCTCTATATGTATCCTCTTGACTATCTGATTCTTTACTGGATTCCCATTCTTTTTCAGAGAAAAATTTTTGTTCCCAGGGGAGAGTATCCATGAGCCCATTCACACAAGACGAGGAGCTACTTCTTTCGAGAGAGCTTACCTGGCTAGGGTCTGAATAAGTGTCTTTAACGACTTCAATAGGAGCCACATCTGAGCTAGATTCAACTACTGGGTTATTTGCCCGAAGCGGGGACACAATCAAAGGAATACCTACCTCCAGAGAAAGACCCTGAATAGGAATATTGTCCAACCCTTGTGTCACGGGGTCCCGACTAAAGGGGCTCATTACTGGTGCAAGAGAATCTTCTACCTTGCATAGGGCTAAATTCCCATCATCACATTCCACACTTTCCTGTTTGTCTTGAGAGTCAGAGTTACTCTCTGGTATCAAAACTTGGGGGATCTGGATGGCGGAGCCTTCTTTTCCAGCATCACCTGAAATATTATCAAGAGAATCATCCACCTTTCCCAGGGCTAAGTTCCCAACATCACATTCCACACTTTCCTCTTTGTCCTGAGAATCAGAGTTAATCTTTGTACCAAACCTTAGGGGATCTAGAAGGCGGAGCCTTCATTTCCAACATCACCCGAAATATTATCAGGAGAAACTACTTGCTTTCTCACTGACACTGTTGCTAATTTTTCCTCCTGCTTCTTTTTCCATACCACTTTTGAGGCCCTTTTAGGGTCTTCCATTTCTTTTATCTAGACATAGAATTGTTGCTGCAACAAAAATATTTCTATTAATATGAGTGAAAATTACATAAATAGATCAGATACAAGGCTCTATTGCGTTCTCATGTCTGATCTGATCACCATACTCCAAAACCTTACATTAGCCCATGTTTTATAGTTTACAAGGGCGGTTACATAACTTGCACTACAAGGCAAGTAAAACACCAGATTGTTCGGTGGATAAGGATCCACCTTTGCAGATAATCCAAAATGTTTAAGCAGTGTAGAAGACTCTAGTAAGGCGGTGAGTCAGAAGCTTCCAGCAAGGTGGTGGAGATAGTCGTCCAAGCTAAGCATTACCGCTTTCAGGTCCTAGAAGAATCCCACCCTTGCATCAACAAGTTAGAGTTATTCTTGAATAGAAAATGGTGACATTCTAGAAGCGAACTATTAGAAATAGATAGCTTTTTAAAATTAGTATGCTCTTGATGGGGAAATTATTACATACTACTAAAACATGTAACATGTACAAATACTGCAACTTTATTATGGCATGGGCTCCTAGGGAAAATTTGAAGAGATGGAATAGTATGCCAATAATTTTATTTGAAAACAAAGAAAACATATTTATAGGTTAGTATTTAACAGAAACATTGCATTCACAATTGACAAAGGTTTGAACTTTCAATGGTAGGAAGTGAGTTTCAAAACCTTAGAACTTTTTTGAAATTCTCAGCAGATAACGATATGATAAATACCTATAAGCTTTTTGAAATGCTTCAGAATGCTAGTGGAGTAATGGTGTAGACTACTAAACGAGGTGCACTCCTGCTAACAAAAACAAAACTCACAATTCTTTTCATGTACAACAACAATTTTGTGCAATTATTTGCATGTATAGTTTTGCACACACAACAACTGATTTGTTTTGCATCTATACCAAACATCCTATATTCTCATTCAAAATTGCATGCATCACACATAAACCCCTATATTCTTGTTGGATCGCCCTTTATTCTGCAGTTTTTCAAGTCATACACCAAGATTTTATATAGACTATTTTTTTCAATTAATTTTTAATGGTGGGGATTTTCTTTTCATCCGAGATTTTCTCCCAAGTTTTAATGTATATGGAAAAATTCCATTGTAATGGTACGCCTCTCAGCATAACAATATTGAAGAACATATAATAACCAATAGGATTTTTCTATTTTAAAATAATTAATTTTTATTAAAGATTTGGTAAAGTTATACTAAACAATTTTAAATTAATTAAGCACAAACATTAGATACAAAATCCAAATTCTTTGAAATATTTTTAATATAATTATTTTTAAATATTGAATTAAGTTTAAAAATTATTTTAATTTTTTTAATTGTATAAATAAAAAAAATCACCTTCTAATAATTATAAACATTAATTTATCCATAAAATAAATTCATGTAAAACTAGTCTACAACTAACATATTATCTTAGATAAATGTATGCTGAAAAAAACACAAGCCCCCGAGAAATTTATACCTTGGGGAAGTGAATATGAAGAGTGGGTTACCCTATCCTCCCAATTGTTTAGAATTATTTCTTTTCATCTATGATTTGGCCTCACATACCCTTGAGGTATTTAGAGCACTCCCCAGCAACCTTGTTTAGTCTAGTTTAAGATCTTTCAACCATTGTCTAGTGCGGTGCAAGAGATATGTATCAGATCATGAAGCTAGTCACAATGTAACTCCATGTGGTGAGATAGAAGTTATCAAGGTAAAGCATTTTGGCTTCCATTGGTAAGAGATCCTTCACTCTTTGGAGTTGTGTTTTCTAGCTATCCATTCATAGGTAGATGGTATTAGTATATTATTTTTTAATGTGGACCCACATTGTTCAATACACCTACTTGAATAATTCTAGGTTTGTTGTGCTTGTTGTGTATTCTTGCTCAAAACTAGTGTTACCTATCAATCCAACTCCCCCAATCCAATTTGTTTGTTTGGTGTGTTTTCAAGTCAACCATTTAGTCAATCAAGCAAAACCGTCATCCCAATCCAATTAATCATGCAATATTTAAATCCAAATTTATTTATCCAATCTCTCATCCATCCAAATCATCCAAACCCATCTATCCTCCTCCCAATATAATCTCTTATCCATCTAAATCTTCTAAATCACTCCAACCTTGTCCTTCATCCATTCAAACCTTTCCAATCTAATCTCCTAGCCAACATAATTCTTCATTCATCTATTCACTCCAAATTTCCAATCTAACCCTTCCTAAATCCAAATCTATTTTTGTTTTTATATTTATATTTAAATTGCATTATTCGAAATATCCAATCTATTTCTCATCCATTATTCTAATTTTTCATCCCATCCTCCAAATCAAAATCTAAATTCCTTAGTTAATATTTCATATATATTATCTCTTTCTTCTGACCTCAATCCTCATCCAAAAACCAAACCCAAAGTCTCCTCTTCCATATATTTTCTTCCACAATCTAATCCAATGTTCTCATATTCTATCTTAATACCATCTACTTATCAAAAAAATCTTCTAATCCAACTTTATATCTAACTTCATCTAAATCTCAATCAATTATTCATCCATGAATAATCTTCTAATCCAACTCATAATTCAAAATCCGCTTCCAAATATAGTCAACATTCATCTTCTAAATCCTTCATCAACCATATTCTAATCCTCTTCTTAAAACACCCTTATCCTTCCTCCATTCTAACCATCTTACCTAAAATTTGAGCTTAATCCCACCCAAAACTTGAGCTTTTATAAATCAATCGCCCATCCAATCCAACTCATCCTCATAAAATCTATCCTAATCCCATTTATTCCATCCCAATCTCATCCAACCTCAAGTCTTTATTTCACACTTCCCCACCAATCATTGATGATGATGAGGTTAGTCTTGTTGACCAACCCAATTATGATCCCTATGATGATAATGAGAGTCTTGTTGATAAAGAGGAACTTTCCCCATCCATTATTCCTTACATCCAAAAACCTTCTAATACCAAAGACCCATTCAATTTCGTCCTTGCCTACCACTTTAACAATAATTAAGATGTCATGGTTAGGAACCTCCTAAGTATTAGTTCCAAAGTTTCATCCTCCCCACCTCCATCAAATTCAAATCCATCTCCTATTGATTATCCTTCCCCTTCCTTTAACAAGGGAAACCAACCCTCTATCCAAAGTTCCCCTCCAACTCCTTTTCAAGATCCTCAATTCACAAATCCATTGAATCTTCCACTTCTTATTTCACTTTCTCATCTCCCACGTCCTTACAATCCACATCACCCCAATCCTACAAATCCACTCCATCCCATGTCTCCCATGATTTCCTCTAAGGACTATTAGTAAAGGAGCCTAACTTCCCATGTATAAGCAAAGTTGTGCAATCTTGAAATATCATCTATCCACCTCCATCCCCTTACCCTCCATCTCCCAAATCTACCAAATTCCTCCAATCCCTCAAACACATAAAATCATCCATCCATAAACATTAAAAATCCATTTTTCATCCATGTGCACCACTCCTAGAGTCCATCCATGCACTCCTCGCTAGTCATTTCAAACCTCCATCCTCCCTTGTTTTCTGTAAACATATCCAATTATTCCAATACCTTAATCTAAAGTATATTGTACCATGAATTCCCCTCTAAATCAAGATCAAAGCATTCCATCCACTCCATCCCATTATCCTCTTCCATCTCAAGATCAAAGAACCAACTTAACTCTATCTCTTGATCCTCTTCCATCCTAAGATCCACACATACCTCCTAACACCCTCATGATCCTAATCCTTCTCAAGATCACATCACCCCTATCCAAGACACTCATGAACTTAACACCTATCACCTTGGTTCCTCCATTTTTATCCAATTTGATTTCCTTTAAGAACCTATTGTTCCTTTCACTTCATATCCCTCCCAAAATGAACTCACATCTTGCTTCCAAAAAAATAAGTATCTCATTGGTAAAAGGATTTTTCAACACATCCATTATCAATTCATCCTAGAACCCATCCTTCCATCCCAAATCTCAAATACCTCAATCTAAATCCAAATATCCACAATCCTCATCCTCCAAATTTATCTTCAATCCTTATATTTCAAATCCCAACCCTTCATCCCTTCCATCTATTTGGGCTCCTATATTCCAAAACTAAATCATTCATCCATTTCATCCATCTTGGGACCTTACATCCCTCCATCCTATTGCAAGAATGAAGGTGTTGTCATTAATTTCAACATGTTGGTGTTGTCATTGGTGTCAACTATGTATTGAGGAAGATTGTTGCATGGTGAAGATTTTGAGGTTATTGAGAAAATTGTGAAAAAGAGAGAAATAGTTTGTTTCAGGTTATTCATGTGTAGGGGTGATCCCACAATAGTGGTTTAGAATTTTTGGCCAAACTGGACACTAAAATTATTATTTTTAACTAAATATTCACATTGGGGCACCTATAGTGGATAAACCGTGAGGAATTTGAAGATGATGCAAACTAGAGTCTCTCCACATTTTGTCTGTAGATTCTAAAAATATTTTTTTCAAAATTTTTGGAATCAGATTGCACTTCTTTTTCCATCTCCCATGAAAACTAGTTTTTTTCATAAAACAACATTTTTTAAAAGTGACGCTCACCGTATAACGCATAAATTTTTTTCCTTGAAGGATAAAATTCTAATTCTTTTGAATTTAGATTTGTAACTCTGATATCTAGTGCTTCCACTTGGTTGGATAGTTTTTTATTGAATATTTTTTATTTAATCAAGTTTCAAAGTCAAACCAATTGCAATTCAGAAATAACAAGACTAAATAACGCATAACTTTTATTGTATGTATCAAAAAAAAAAATTGTTGGATGAAGGACTCCAATATCTAGTGCACTCATATTTTTCAAAAAAAAAAATTTATAATTTTCTATTTTTCCACATGTATAGAATAAAGAACTTCATTTTCGGTGAGAAACCTATTTTCAATAAAACTTAAAAAACAAATAGATAATACAACCAAAACATATTAAAATTATATTCATTGGATAGCTCGTTCTGAGGGCTACCTAATACTAGTTGGGTTTGTGAAGTCTCCTCCATTTTCATTTTCAAATCAAGCTTCGAAGTGTAAAATTCTGGACAATTTTGGTGCTTGGGAGGGTGAAGGTGAAAAAAAGGTGGTTTGGTCGAATCACTGTTTGGTTGAACCAAAAAAATATGTTTGAATGAACATAGGTTTGACCAAACATAGGTTTGGTCGATCCACTTTGAAATAAAATAAAAAAATGCACTTTAAAGGGGTTTGGTTGAACCCCTTGACATGGATCCATTTCACCCAGGGCTTAAATTTGACTGTCGACCTTGCTTGTCAACAATTTTTTTAATGATGGTTATCTATTCAAAGGTGCCCTTAAAACATTATGATATACCTTAGTGTAAGTAAAATTATATATAAATCATATATATATATATATATCATTATAATTCTATATAAATTTTGACTATCCAAAATCTCTCCTTTCATCAGATACAATATTCTTAAATTTTGATTGTATTTTACGGCAAAAATCTCTAAATACGGTCAAATGGCCATCAAATTTAAGCCTTGAAATTTTCACCGTTTGTTTTCCTTTTTTTTTTTCCAATTTGTTTTTATTTTCCTATTTTTTAATAGTTGTATTTTATAATATATAATATTAATATAAATCTAAATTATATATTTTTTATATTATAATATATAATATACTTATTATTACAATATATTATAATAATAAAATATAATTATTATCAATTATATATTATTATTATAATATATAATTGTTATTATTATAGTATTAAAAGTATATATATTAGAAATGGTTGAAAAGCAATTTGGGATGAATTTTGGATTGGGTAGTTTAGTTGAGGGTAGGAACGATTCAAACAAAAGGTTTTTCTTTGAGATCTCATCTAACAATATTGGAATGGCACAACCTTGTTTCGTTTCCCCTCAACCAAGGTATAATATGAACATGAGCATCTACAGCTCCGCACCCAAGCTCTCCTTGACGCTAGTAGGTGTTCTCTTCAACTAAAAATCATAAAAACATGGGTATTAATGTGGAAATGTGTATTAATTTGATTTTCTTAGGGTCATTTTTTTGTTTATAGATATACGTAAGTATATATTTATGATGGGAATTGTTAGACAGACAAGTAGCTTGGAAGGAAAAGGAGACATGTTTGGTAGCAGCAGTGGAGAGTCTCAACTTGGGATCTACAGAGAGATGAAGAGTAGGAGAGCAAGTCTGGCAGTGACAACATGGAATGCAATGGATCTAGTGATGAGCAGGAAGATAACCATCCCAAAAAGAAGCGCTATCACATGCATACTCCTCAGCAAATTCAAAAATTCCATATGTGCCAACTACGGAGGACCTACTGTTATTGCAGAAGTTAGTGTTCAAGAGTAACAACTGTGTATTGAGAATATTCAGTTGAAAGATGAGGTCCATTTGCATAGCCTAACTAATTTAATGATGCATATTCCATATTTTTGTATTCTCAAATGCAAACTGTGGTTAAAATGATTATGAATCACTCATTTTTTAGCTTTACCTATTCTAATTTGCAACCAGGCTATAAACCTCCTAGATTTTATTATCTCTAGAAATCTTTTTAATGCAATGATGAAATATTTTTCGTGCAATGAGAGAGAG
>VDFB02263004.1:36824-79921 GCA_007258455.2 Sequoia sempervirens
ATTTTAAGGGTTTAAGGCTGGAGGGGAGCTCGAGATAGAAGGAGTGAATGAGTGAGAGAGATAGAGGGTAGAGGGTACAAGGGTTTAGGTTTTAACTTGGTTAAGGGTAGAGGGGAGAGAGGGAGAGGGGGTAGGAGGTTGAGACTTGAGAGAGAGGGGGGGGATTGGGAGAGAGATAAAGGGTAGGGGTTACAAGGGTTTAGGGTTTAAGGGTTAAGGGTAGAGGGGAGAGAGAGAGGGGGGGTAGGAGGGAGATACTTGAGAGAGAGGGGAGGGAGTGGGAGAGAGATAAAGGGTAGAAATTACACAATGGTTTAGGGTTTAAGGGTTAAGGGTAAAGGGGAGAGAGAGAGCTCGAGGGTACATTGATTTATGTTTTAAATATGTGTGCAATAATTTTATAATTAGATAATACTTAATTTTAAAATTTACATAATTGCCCATGGAACAATTCGATGGAACAAATATAAGTTGTAAATATAATTGTATATAAGATTCTTGAACTTAATAATTTCATGAAACAAATATAAGCTGTATATAATTGCATAATTTCCCATGGAACAATTCAATGTAACAAATATAAGTTGAATATAATTGTATATAAGATTCTTGAACTTAAGAATTCCAAGAAACAAATTTAATTTGTATATAATTAAATGTGAGAGATGATGCTATCAAAGATTCTTGATCTTAAGAATTCCATAGAACAAATATGTACAAAGGAGTGAGATTAATCAAAACAGTTGAGCAGAAAAAGGAAACTTACATCAACAATGTTTGGAGCACACATTATGTAAAGAAAGTGATAGTGTATAGCCTAATTAACTTCCATCAACAAGTTCATCACAATGTTTGGAGCACACATTATGTGCTTTTATAAGAGAAGAAGCTTTCAGCAAGAACTTAAAGAAGATAAAACTTCAAAAAAAATGTTTCACTGAAATCATTTGAATGATAATTTGTCCAGGCTAATCATTCAGCCTCTAATCTTTTCTTTTGCGAATAGCTCTTCGTACCCTGATGGGTTTACCACAACATAAAGCACCATTCATTTCTTTGAGGGCCTGAACCCGATCCATCTTATCTCCAAACCTTACAAAACCAAACCCTTTTGAGAAACCTGTAAACCTATCCATAACAACGTGAGTTCCTTTGACAGATCCATATTTAGCATAAAATACTTGTCTCAAAATATCTGGGGTAACAACAGGTGACAAACCCCCGACAAAAATTTCAAAAGTTGGTCCGCCAGAAACTGCCCAATCAAGGCTGAAAAGCATCTCGGTACGTGGAAACTTACAAACTACGTGGCGAGCTTGCATCACCCTCGCAGCTGCATCATGGCTGCTGAACTCCAAGAACCCATGCCTCTTGGATTCTCCCTTCTCATTTCTCATAACCCTAACAGATACCAAATCATTATTCAATGCATAATAGCCACGAAGATACTCTTCATCCATCGAATCCTTGAGATCTACAACCCACAGAATTCTTTGAGATGAAGCGCCTTTGACGGATGACCCTTCTTGTTCAGCCTGTGTTTCCATAGTTTGCTAAAAGTCCTTTCAATCTGCTATTCGATTGCTTCAGCCAAAGAACTTTAAATTCAAACCTTCATTTTGAAAACCCTGCTTCTCTCTGGAAGTAACTTTTATGATTTTAATACTTCCAGGAAAAATAAACCCCCGGATTTCCAATCAAAAAATTGCAGTCACAGCTAGTATGATTTCCAGCGAAAAAATTCAGAATTCAAAATCCTCCTCCTTTTCTTGTTCCGAAGAGGCTTTCCAAATATGACATACTGATAAATCTTATATTTAAGATTTTGTTACTCATTGTTCTAAAAATTTAAATTTATAATTATATACTTATTGTAAAAAAAATATAAAACATATAGTTGGACAACAACTCTTCCTTAACAAGTTATTAATAACTTTGATTTAAACAAATGAGAATTCATATTTATTTTTTATTTGACAAATATTTGCACAAGTCTAAAGTAAATATGCAAAATATTTAACAAAACAAATATCTAAAATTAATTTTCTGAAAGGTAATTGGCTCAAAAGTTTTGAGCGATAAGAGCGATTTTCCCTACTCCATTATCATAATTGCGATTTTCATGCTCCATTATCACAGTTTCCAAAATAGTTTGTTTTCTTTTAAGTAAATTTATGTTCACTAGTCTATTTACTTTCCCAACACTAATTCTATATATATATATATATTAAGATTACTAAATTGTAAAATGAATTTAACTCAACTATTTTAAACACATTAATTACTTTTTCTTCATCCTAAACATTTATTTACTTGTTATATGTTAAAATATAATTAAAAAAATATTATATAATATATAAAAATAATTTAATAAATTAAAAATATAGAATATAGAATACACAACATCTAGTATATAATTTAATATATTTTAGTATATTATATTATGAAATTATTTTTAATTATTATATATTATATTAATATATTAAATTATCATGCAATATATTAATTTTAACATTATATTATAATATATATTCTATATAACATATATAACATCTAATATATAATTTAATATATAGATAATAATTTTATAATATTATATGATAATTTTTAGTATTATGATATATTATTAATGAGGCTAAATTTGTAACTAGTGATTAATGTTGCTTATTTCAACTAATCAAAATTCATAATTTTGTTTTCATTTATTATATTTTTATTTTTAACTTTTATAAATTTCAAAATCATTTATCTCAAATAATATTTTAGTTTTCGTATTTTATTGACTTCAATGATTACAAGAAATTAAATTAAAAATTCTTAAAAAAAAAAAATAATAATTTTTTTAAAGAAGTAATGAATAAAAAATATATATTAATAAAAGTTAACTATCTCTTGCATTGCTTTCAGTTACACTCAAAATCCCACGCATTATGAACACCTGTAGGGTGTAACAACTTCCAAATTTATCACTTTGAAATTGGGTTAAATGGCCATTCTTAAGAGCAGAAAAATGCACTTCTAGGGAGATGTCAAAGTTTAGCTTGGCTATGTTGATATTATTTCCAATCCAGATCTCAATGTATTGATCATATGTTTCTGCATTAACATAAGGCTTGATGCATCCACAACTAGAGGTTGTATAAGGTAATATCCATTCTAAAGGATCATTTATTTCTGTTCAACTATGTGGTTTTTGTTACTTCCTTCGCTCCCTCTAGCTTTGATGGTGTATAAAATGATTTATTTTTCCTTTGTTTTATCTGGGATATGACATTAAAGTTAGAAATTGATAAAATTTATCTTTTCCTTGTGAGATAAGAAATCTACACAACATGGTCTTATACAGCTGATTAATTTTTGGAAGTGTTATACAGATCACTTATATTCTAGTGTTAGTGCTTGGAGTGCTTTGAAAATATGGAGGAAAACACGACAAGCCCCAAAGGCTTTGAAAATATGGAGGAAAACACGACAAGCCCCAAAGGAATAGAATTCACAAAAATCATAAAAAATATGGTAGTAGTTGTGAGGCATAAATACAAATTCTTGGAAATATGGAGGAAAACACGACAAGCTCCAAAGGAATAGAATTCATAAAAATCATAAAAAATATGCTAGTAGTTTTGAGGCATAAATACAAATTCTTGAATTCTCGTAGTGATGTTTTAATTATGTAAAAATTTGGAAGGTTTGAGTTGTGTTTTGTTGGGGTTTATAAAGGCGTTGAATTTGGGGCGAGGGAGAAATAGATAGAGAGTAAAAGTGAAATGCAAGTTCTTGACCAGTCCTCTTTTGAAGAAGTGGTGTTGACTGTGCCAATTCATATTTAATGGGTACATGGAATTTTAAATGTTGTGTGAAGTTCAAATTTTTGAACCATGATCTCTTTTTTGAACCATAATCTTTGAAGAAAAATGGTTTATGGCTTACCTATTTGGAAGTAAATTTGATTTCTTTTTCTGTGGCTCAAATATTTTTTCATTCCAAAATTATATTTTTCAATTTACAGTTTTTTTTAATAATTTGGGTGTAGATAAAAATGTTTATCTATCAATTAGTTATTTTAAATGTCAATTTGATCACTAAATAGAGCGATTAGTAATATGTTAAATTTTAGAATGGTTTATTGTGTCCTTCTAGAAAGGTAAAGGTGGTTTTCTAAAAGGAACTACCAAGCCAACTACTTATTGGGTGTATGCGACCACAATTATGGAAGCCCACAAGCAGAAAACAATGTAAGGAACTTGGCATATGTTCAGATGTAGGGTATGTATACATCATCTCTGCTCCCAAATGGAATATTGCTTGCTCTTTTGATTTTTTTTTCTCGATTTTCCTTAGTCCTCATGTTAGGGCTTTTTTTTAAAAAAAGAGATTGGGTCGGGTATTGTACATGCCAAAAGAAATGAGGCTCCTTGGGACATAAACAAGTAGATTTCGACATATTTGTTGAATGGGTACTTTCACTTTTCTCTCCATTTACAAGTCTACAAATTTTGACATGAGTAATTGATATTGAGCCCTAGTAATTGATTTCCTTCATTTTTTTTCCTCTTTGTAGGGTGTTGATTATCTTAAATATGATAATTGTTACAATGATGGATCTAAACCTGAAGCTCAGTAAGTCTTTGTTCCGAAGTTATATTTTGGTTTATGGCATATTTTGTATTAAACTCAGGTTTCCTCCATTATCACAATTTTACAGGTATCCAAAGATGAGTGATACAATTTTGAACACTATCTACACTCAATGGTAGAAAAAATAAAAGACCATCCTTGAGCTGGAGTAGGATTAGAAAAAGTGCATCTCAAAAAAGGCATGATGGGACAATCATGAGCAATAATGACCAAGGACATTTGATTTGGATCCAGTAGATAGCTGGAAGACAACACTTAAAATGTTGAGAATCTACATGTGTTATATTCAGCAGTGATATTAAATAATAATTCAAAGATGATAAATAACACACAATGTATGATACATGATAGAGATGAAGAGTTAGAATGAAAAACTATATTAATTTACGTATTTTATAATGGCATACTGTTAGGGGAGATGTATGATTCTCCATCTTCCTTGCTATGTCTAGATCCTATGACCACTCTTGTTCTTATTGTTGCAAGGAGAGCAAAAATAATTATATGAATGAATGGATGTTGGGGTGCAGGAATATAGGCCATTTAAAATCAGGGTATATGAGTAAGTTTATAACTATATTATATAAAAATAGTCACCATGAGATGAGGATATGATGACAAGGTCCTCATACATACATTGGAATTTCCTGGTTAAATTTAAGAGCACTATCTCTCATTTTGTCATATATTATAACATGTACTTGTGAGATTTATTGGTTATTTGGATAATATTGGTGATGTTGTATCAAGAATTAACTCTTGTTGTGATCAGATTGGATTCAAATATTCAAGCATGTACCCTTAGAATATTATTGGTATGCCCTTAGTTTGGATGCTCTACTTGTGGGAACTTATGTAAATAACATTACTCAAATAAGTCTAAGGCCAATATATGTGCTTTTGGGAAGTCTTACAGATAAAAGAGAGATATTATTATTAGACTGGTAAAAAAAAAATGTCTATTTGACCAAATCAACATCCTTCCATCTTGGTCTAGAATGAGTGCTTGGAATAACAGAAGGGAAATTCATTAATACACTATGGATAAAGGAAATCTATCATCTATTGTAATAGAAAACATGTATGAAAAACATAGAAACATACAAAAGGAATGTGGGACAAACTTCCCCTATAAATATAGAAGCATGTATGTTTTGCATGAACTGTGTGGAAAAATATATCAAATAAATATATGTCTATATGAGGTAAGTTAACTAATTGACAAGAAAAATTTGCAAATAAAGAGTAGTTCGATGTAAGCCCCCATCTATATATGGACATATAAGGATTTATACACACATAAATATAATACTCATTTCTAGAAATGGTGTATATATACATATATATGTGTGTTTGTGCATATATATGTTATAAGATGTTTTAAACTTAGTTTGGTGATCATCATGTTATCATGGAGGTTTCTTATATGCTTGAATATTTGGCACAACATGATTATTTATGCAAGTACAAAAGGTTTTCTATTAATAGGTCTACCCATAGAAAGTAAAATTATTGTGTATACAATAAAGAAGGAAAAAAAGAAATTATACATAGTTTTCATATTTGACAACAACATTTCAATCAAATACATAGTTAAGCAAATCCAGTGTAGTAACACAACTTCTAAAGATGGATTTCTTGAGAAAATATATCATAATGTCTTTTCATACACAAATAGTGAGTTGGCTTGAGATGTAATGTTTTTAATGGATTTGGCCAAGGTTTCACAGTAGCTGATGACTTTTTCCTAACTATAGATGTAGTTTTGTATCCGATAATTCTAATTATCCCCAAAATACATTCTCAAGTACCCTTCCAAAAATTTATTCACTTCCTTTGTTTGACCATCCATTTGATAATGGTAGGCAATACTCATGTTAAATGTCACCCCAACTAAAAAATAATTCCTGCCAAAATTTGTTTTGGAAGATATGTCCTAACCACAAATGATCCTTGGTGAGATCCCATTGAGCTTAAATATGTGGTGGAAATGAGGCTTACAACTTTAGGTCAGTTGATCCCTACCTTTTTCATAGCAATGAAATGAACATACTTGATAAATAGACAACAAATTATTCATCCTTACTCGTAGCTCTTGCCAAACCTAAGAAAAATTCCATCCATACAATTTCTCACTCTAATTAGGAACCGTTATGAAAAAATATATCCAAATGCATGTAGGGATTAATATTCTTTTGATTTATGTAAATGGGGTAAAAAAAAAATTAAAATAAAACAACATCTGTGTAAATTGTTAAAAGATTAAGTGGTATAATTAAGGATTTGAAAGGGAATGTTGATGATCAACTCCTCATTTTAAAAGATGTATTCCCTTGCAAACCTAGATATTTGGCATGGTGGATTCTCTTGCATGACATATCAAGGTAGGTAGTGGGCATTGGAGAAGAGGAACATATCCAACCAAGGATACAACAGATAGCTTGGATGGTCCTAACCAAGGCTGATGTGAATTTATTTGTTATTGTTTTTCCTCCAGATATGTAGTGTCCCTCTAGTTTTCCCTCTCTATTTAGTTTGATTTTGCTTGATAGATGCTTTAGTTCACTATGATACTATGTTGTTTCTTTTTAGAGGTGATTTTGGATACTATGTTGTTTTGTATTTGGTGGATGATATTTTGACATCCTGTTTATCTGATAATGTTAGTTTAATGATACTGAGGTTGACACGTACATTATATGGTTTATTTGCTTATGAATTTCATGTGGTTATTATGTTGAGATGATTGCTTATGATTGATCTTGCTCGTCTATGTCGGTGAAGAAGATAGTGTAGCATTATTCATTCGTGAGTACCCTGCTATGCTGCAATTCTTATTCACGGTGTATTTTCTAACATAAGTATATATATGTTCTAACGTTGATGTTTCCTACAGACATAGGTACCGAGTAATGGCTTCACCTGCTTGTCAGGTTTGAGCGTACCCTAATGCAATAAAATTATGTTGTTGGAGGTATTGACAGGTCCTTGTTGAACCATCGTTCCTTATCGAATGAGTATCTTTATGTTACCCTATGCTGTTGTCCAGTTTATTTTGTTGTGTTCGTTTGTATTGTTTTGTGTTTGTGAATTAATATTTAAGTTTAACAAATGTCTATTAATGTATTTATAAATGTTTGTGATTTAATTTATTAAATTAAATTAAATAAGTTATCAAATTTAAATGTGAAAGTTATTTCTTTGCACTGCTTTTAATTAAAATATAAATATTGCAGATTCAATTGTGCAAACTTGATTTATGAGGAAATAGATATTTTAGAGAAAAGATATTTTTGACAAGATATGAATCTTTGATTTGAAGTTGAAAATCTAATTGATATTTTAAAAAATAAGTTAAACTGATTGATCTATTTAGAATACATAATGATCTATTAGTTAAGTTACGATGATTGAGAGTGATTTGCATGAATATCTTTTGGGGTTGCAATTTTACATTCACGGGAAGAATTTGGAAAAACTCTAATGGCACGGTAATTGTTTTAGAATAACTTTTCTCTTAAGATTTTGTTTACAAGCATAATTTTGAAGCTGGATTGATTCGTATTTCTTCATTGAAGTCTGGTGAATTGATTGCAGAATTGACAGAATTTTTCAGAGAATCGTTTTCAGCTAGTTATCAAGTTTAAACAGATTTTCTTCTTGATTTTAAAATCTTGTGTTTAAATTCTAGAAATTTATTGTAGAATTTGATTTATAAGGAAATTGCTTTGTTGAACCTGTACAAAACACAAAGAAATAGATTAGAAGAGAATTTAAACTTTAAAGTAGAAAAGAATATAAACATATATAGCAATTATAGTATACCTGATTCAAAATCGTCCTTAATTTGGCTGTGAAATGATAGTAATAGATGGAATTCAAAAATTTAGGTAACGAATAAATACTTTCTTTTATTATTAAAAGAAGATATTAATAAAATTCCTGATTTGAGCATTTAGATGACTGTAGAACAAACAAAGGCCTCATGGTATTCATGGATCATAGTGAATATGCATTAATTATGCTGGAAATTTTATTGAATATCACCTGTAGGTTTTAGTATTATGTTTAAATATTATCTGTCCAGTGTGATTGTGCGCAACTTTCTCCTTAATGTATTTTCTCTTATTTGCGGTTCTATACAACGAATCTACATAGCCTTTAAGAATAGTTTCGATTCTTTGGTAACTACTACATTGTCTGCAACTATATTTATTTATTCTTGCTAGCTATTCTTTTTTCCATACGTTTTTATCTTGTTCCATATGAAAGATTTCCGTCCTCTTGTAGGCGAGTATCTAACCTGAAGGTTTATTTCAATGATTTTATTATGATCTACACTTTAAATCTGGCCGTAGTCTCCTTAGAATCTATGTTTCTTGACTTAGATATTTTCTTGTTTTGGTGAAAGGTTAAATATTATACACTACAGATCTCCCTGCTTAAATTCGCGCATAGCCTTCTTCTAATGATATTTACTGAGTAAAATTGATCAGAAGATTTAATTTGAGTTCATATTATGTGCCTTACATTTAGTATCTTAGTTTTGTATGTATTTAACATTATAGTTCAGCGTAATTCCTTTGTATAGTGTGGAGATTTCCTGGTGTAATTTTAAACGGGATGAATAAGTTATAATTTACCTTTAAAGCCAAAGCATATGCATGAACTGTATTAAAGATGTCTCTAATCATCTGATAAATAATGCATGCGCATGAGAATTCTTATATAATCTTGACCTACACATTTCTTTTATCCTCTGAGATTTATGTTTGTTAAATGGAGTTTAATTTGCATGGCGTGATTTTCAATATACAGATCCTGTGCGAATATCAACATTTAGTTTGTATTAGTATAGTCTTTTTGAACCTCAAGATTAACTATTGTTACCCTCCACAACTAATGCGCAAATTACTCTGTTGTTCATTTAGTTAAACTTCTGATTTGCATGATAATATATAATAGATTTGTTAATGGAAAACTTGCATATACTAAACGTACTTATATGTATATTATAAAATAAAAAGTTTTAGTTTATCTTGTTTGTAGATAAAATTTAAAACATTTATTTATGTTAAATTTATTGTATAATAAATATTTTCCCAACTTTATATTTTAAGAATTAGAGAGCATGAATAAATTTGGTAAGAATTTAATATTAGTCCTGTAATTTGTGTAACACATTCTTTCTCCTCATAGGTTAGGAAAGATTGATTATAACATAAGCATACGTTGTTTATGCTTTGGTGTTCTATTATTATGTTTTATTTAGGAATATTATTTTAGAAAGTGAATCCTAAATTACAATAATTGATGTTAGACAATTAAATATGTCAAAAGTTTATAAACATTTTATCCATAAAGATTATTTATATGAACTATGGAGTAGTGTTCTTGTTGTAATATAAGTGAGTACTTATAGTATTTTGAGATATGTTTTATTTTATTTTATCGAGACTAGAAAGTAAAAATCACATTGACAAGTTTATTACGCTTTAAATTATGTTACTCAATTGTAATGTTTGTTTTACTTGGGGGCATAGCTTTGTATATTTATTTTTGATATTATGAAACTTTTGGAAACTAAGGTCTATTTCTAGTTGAAAATGTAAACCTCTGTGGATTTTAACTTTACATTTGATAGCTACCCCTATATTTTCATGTAAAGACATGTTATAGAAAGAGTGGCTTGCGGTAGGGGCCAAAATCCTTAAGTGATTGTCTAGGTAACCTATGGTAGATGTGTTAATTCAATGAAAACCTAACTAATGTATTAGGGGTTGGGTAGAACTAAACATTAACTCAGATATAAGTTTGTCTCACCTTCTTTCTTAATGCTTGTTTAGATTGAGAAAAGGTTGAGAAGGCCTGAAATGGCTAGTCATCATCTTGTCTTCTCGAAAGATGAAATGACTCCACATTAGTCTGCATAGGGGCCGGGAATCGGTAGAGACTACTAGGGTAACTCGTGGAGAGGGTTGGTAGTCTAGGAAGATTCACCAGGGTAACCTATCTCGATAGTGTGATGACACTCTTAGTCTATACCATGATTGTGATCCTTGTTTTGAGTTGTCTTTAGTTATGTTTTGACAATAAGAGTTTATATGTTATGATTTGTTTGTGGACCTGTCATTATCTCTTAGCACAAAGGGAGTGGACCTTCAGGTTCCATGTGGTTGGGAGGAAACCGTGCTTTATCTTCCTTGGACTTTCATACAATTAATCCTATGCTTGCAGTTGGTTCCAGTTACTTCATTGTTTGTGACTATGGGAGCAGAGCATGTTCATGGATATGGATGTTAGATGTGTTATGATCACTATCTTCTTTGTAAATTTACCTCTTGTATAAGAGCATTCATATTGTACCATCATTTGATGTATTGAGATTCATTGAAATCTCACTTGTATTCTGAACATTTGGATATTTGATTTTATTAAGTTTTGTAAACTAGATCATTCATGGCATTAAATTTGTATTTATGTTTATGAAAATATGTTAAGTATATTTATTATGTTAAAATAACAATGTCTTGGAAACTTTATGACTATTGTGTAATTATATATTTTAAAAAAAAAATGTTCGGTTAATTTCATCCTTTACACTTTGTTTTAACGATAACCAAGGTAGGGCATTACAAGATATGCAACCCTAGCTTAATGAATTTGCATCTGATCACCAGGAGAAAAGAAGAGCTAAAAATCTAGAGAATTAACAAATATGCATTCAATTTTTGAAATAATGTAAAACTTTTATTGAAGATTTCAATTGCTTCTTTGAAACTTTTAAAGTTATCTTTCTTTGATGCATTTTATTCATGTTATTTAATAGCTTGATCAATGTATGCAAAATCCAGGAAATTGTTTGAATACATTTATACCTAGAAAAATTTTTAATTATAGGAATCACATTTAGTTGGAGATGATTTAGGGGTGGAACACTCCCAAATTTGTTGACAAATGATACATTTAACAACAAACTGCAAAATATCATTCTTGATGTTCTACTAGCATAAATTGGAGATGATCTTTTTCAAGGCTTCTTGATAACAAGAGTGACCTGCTGGTGGGGATCTATGTCCATAATCCACCACCTTTTGCACCAAAGGGGATCCATTCCTAAGATAAATGCAGTATCAAAAAACATGATTATTGGCATGATAGTGTATCTGCCAACACATTTTGTTTCTCCTTAGATTATCAATGATCTCAAATTCATCTGCCTACAAAAAACCAATCCATTTTTTTTGCTCCATTATAAGTGTGATCAAAATCAACAAGTACTTGAGGTTGAGATGGTCAACTCAACGAAGTATTTGCTCCCCGACAAAATTTGAAGACACTTTTCAACCACATATAGGGTGGCTAAAATCTTCTAGCTATATAGTAAAATGTGCCTCTTTATGATTAAACTTCTAGCATTTAAAGGCAGTGGGGTAACATCTGGAAAAACTTAGGCTCCAATTTTTTAACTATATTTTATAATGAACAACTTTGATTCATTAGTAATACTAGCACCCCAGTAATCACAAAAATCATCTTGAGCTCCTCAAAATCATTTTGCACCTCTACAAACCAATTGAATGAATCCCTTTCAATTTGGTATGTCAACAAGGGGACAATTGTAGACAATTTTTTCACAAGACCAGTTTTCCAAGCAACAAAACTAGATCCAAAGGTATTTTAGATCTCGTACACTAATATTTTTATATAAATATTACAATAAACATCGTTACAACAACTAGACAACACATAGGTTGGCTACCAAACATACCAGAAAACAACAGAAAAAAGGAAATATAACAAAATATGCCACCATCTCAAATGGTCAAACAAAATCTTGGGTCAAAATTCCTATTTGCATGAGATGTTCAACGAATTATTCACTAAAATATACCTTACAACTTCTTACAATGGAGATATTTTAAACTGGGATAGCTACAAGTAATTTGGAATTGGCAAAAAGTAGTGAGACCCACTAGATGCATGAAAATTAATATTTAAATATTATGCTAAGTTGTACTAAAAGATTGGTGACATGTTTGATTTTTCTTAAGAAACGGTGCCATTTATGTGAATTGATCAAGTGAACAAAGCAAAAGAAAAGAAACTTCAAGGCATGGGACAATGGACACACAAGATTAGTCATGGTGGTAAAGGATAATCAACCAAACAAAGATAAGATATTCAGAAAACTACATGTATAATAAAAAAAATGTAAAAGCATAAACAATATTATTGCACAAAAGATTATGATGAGAAAGGCATACACAAATGGAAAACTTACTATGACACATGGAAAGTCTATTAAACAAGCCCCACTTTATTTTTTCTATCTTTTGGATACAAAATTCCAATGCAACTCAAATTACAGTTATCAATTTTAACTTAACATATGTCCAAGAATGGGTTACAGAGAATGTTGTAAGTATGAAGTATTTCATGACATGAGTTGCAAATAAAAATATTGCAACATTTAAAGGATAATCTGCCAGACATAGATATTCAAACATTACATGTATGTATAAGAAAAAAAACATCCCAACAAGCATAAAAATTTTATTAGCAAAGATTATGAGGAAACAAACATGCACAATGAGGTAAATTATTATGACACATAGAACAATTTAATAAATTGACAAAAAAAAATCATGTCTTTTTGGACATAAATTTCAATTCAACTCAAAGTACAGTAATCAATTTTTGACTTCATAGATCTCCAAGAATGGGTTATAGAGAAGGTTGTAAGTATAAAGTGTTGGATGACATGAGTTACAATCTGTGGCAAACTATGGCAAGTCACACAATGCAACATATGTTGCGATGCAAAATATTGCAATACTTAAATGCAGGTAAAGGATGGCATGCAAAGAAACAAAGCATGTCAATAATAAGACAGGTAGCCAAAAAGGTGCAGTACATGGGATACAAATGGAGATGACTGTATATTGATTGAATACTTTAAGGCCCTACAGATTATTAGAGAGGCCATGAGAAGGACTTATCTAACCCAAAACTAGAGAGCTTGGCATATCAAAGATTTTGCTACCCCTAATAGTACTCCATTAAAAACAATAGATATAATACAAGAGTTAAAAGTTTCCCAAATGTAAAAGAGACACACCTTTCATTTTTGTCAAACCCAAACCATGCACCAAAATAATAGGCAACTGCAAGTAACCATGAATCATTATGTACTGCCACTAGTGCAATCCAATCCTTGTCCTGCATGCCATATCTTGCAAAGTTGGTACCCAGAGCAGGCTCAAGGAGTTCAAGTGGCACCTCCTCACTAGGTAAATTTACTTCCCACTTTTCACTCAGGAGACCATATAGACACAAGTTCTCCTTTTTTGAAGATGATATTGTAGACACACAAAATTGACATCATGCATATCTAACTAAGCATATTTTCCCATCAATTAAATAAACCAACTTTAATTGATTTAATCTCTAAAGATCGTCCATCTAAAATTAAATAAATTAACTTTATTTAATTTGATCCTATCATTATTCTCCTTAGCTAAATAAATCAAATATTTATTTAACTAAATCTTTATCACCTTTCATCTCCCTTTGATTTGATTTAAATCCCTAAATCAAGTCAAACTAGTCAATAGCATCTAATCACCACCTAAGCTAATCTAATCCTGATTAATCTAATCTAATGCATGTCACATCCTCTAGCTTTTCCCACTTGCACCAATAAATCAATTTATTGATTTATTAAAATCAGCATTTTCCATCAACATGGCATCTTTGAGGAATATTCCCTCAAGTTTGAATTCAAAAGGAAAGTCGAAATGTACATCCAACAAGGAATTTAATAAGTCTTACATGTCTTTTTCATGTCCCCCACTCAACATTTAATTCACAATTTTAAATTTGAAAGTCTTAAATGTCTCTTTCATGTCCCCCACTCAACATTTATTTCATAATTTCAAAATCTTTGGCACATTGACCAAAATTTGCTCATCCTCCAACCTATCACAAGTTGGCAAGGGCCTCTTTTCATTGGCTTATCTTTAGTCCCACATCCTCCATGTTTGGCATTCTTTTATCACTTTTGGCCATAAATAGAGGTCCCCTCTATTGTTCAAATCCTACACATCTTGATCCACAATCTCTTACAAAGTCACTCTCTTAAACTGAGAATTGATTTTTCCCATCCACTCCATCTTCATAGCATCTTAACATCATTTGCATTATCAAGGGTTTGGAAAGGGCTTCTTTCCACATCAAAGAAGCACCAATCCACTTATAAAGTGATGGTTTAATCCATTTTAGATAGGTTTACATGCTTATGATTTCTTTGTAATTCTTTTTATCATGTTTCCTTGTCTTAATGTGATTAAGAACTTCATAAGGAGTTTGATTACTATTTTTGGCTAACTTGACTAATAATTTGTTGTGTTGATTTAGATAGCCAAGCAAAAAATCTTGCTCACATAATGGTGTTAGAAGGAGGGCTTACATTTTGTGTTTATATTTTGACTTCTCATAAGATGTTATCTTGGTTTTATTAAATACAAGTTGATACGATGATTTATCTTTGTGTTTCAATACCTTGTTGGCCTCTTTACATTTCTTTTGATGCATTTGGTACTCACCATTTCGTGCTTACATATGTAGATTTTGTGCTTCTCTACTGTAAGATTTAATGAATTACTTTTGAAAAACTAAAGCATTAACAAAGAAATTGTATCAAGTGGTGAATTTATTAGGCAGTTTTATGCTTTAAAGATGCTAGCAAAAGAATTTTGACTTTCCCTTTCAGACAATACTTTTATGTTATCCATATGTCAAGATAAGTATAGCATAGATTTGATTATAATTTAATATGTGACTGCTAGCTCATTGCTTTATTTAACAGTTTCCAAACATGATGGTCTCATCAAGAATGCAATCGTATACCATAATGCTTCATATTAACATTTCCTGTAATCCATATATTCTTGCATGAGTCTGCACTATTCACTATTTTGGTGAGCTTTATGCATCTTCATTCCATAAGCTAACATATCATTTAGGCATTTTGTCCAACAGTCGGAGTGCCTGTTCTTTGTTATCACTTTTGTCTATGTAACTGTCACTGTGTGTATTCCTTGTTTTCTTATTTCCATTGGTTTTTTTTTTTCAAGCATCCTTCTATTGAATGAAATAGAATAGGGCTTATCACAAGAGGAAAGTAAGGAAACTCCATAAAAGAAGAGTGGCATTGGGTTATTTTTTAAGCTACTCCACCGCATGTTACATATTGCAATACGAAACCTTTCATATTAAGACAATGGTTGTTAGTCATCCCCAATACGGAAAACTTTCTCTCTTTGGAGCAGCAGAAGGATAGTTGATGGATTTACAGATTCTACATAATCTATATAGTTGATGTCGACTTTCCCAAGATAGCCATACCGAGAGAACCCCATTATCTACCATTGCTCAATACTACTCGTTTGGTTCGATGACCATTTTTCATTGAAACTATCTTGCTCTACAGAATTTCAATTGTCGTAGAAGTTCATATCATTGATGAATTACAACCTTCATTTGTATGATAGTTGCTTAAGTCTGTCATTGGATAGTTCCTTCTTGGTTCAAATTTTCAAGCTTAAGACTTTCATTCTGTAAGAATAAAATTTATGGCCAACGTAAATACTATGCCATAACCAACCACTCTATTGTTATGGAAAATAGGGATGTTGTATTGATCCAAAAGACTATTTGAATGGAAAAACTATAGACTGTCATCTAGGCAATCCAATCTAAGTTCTATACAATCTGCACCATTGTCTTTTTCCAGTTGCATTTGTATGAGCATCTGCGCTACCACTTCTCCCATCAGAGGACTACACAGAAGAACCCCATTCTCTACCATTGCTCACAAAATGGCGCTAGAACAAGCTGCACCAATCGCCCCTTCCCCACCAATCCCAAACAACACAATTAGACCACATGTGTGATTAGGCTTAAGTTAAACAGATTTCTTGTTAGACTATCATACAGGACTATGTATACACACCTCGAGCTTTATGGAATGTACCCCAAGCTCTCTAGATTGATTCTACACCTTTCACGTTGAGCATATGTGATCTGACTGTGACATCCAACACACTGTCGAGGGTGTGTCCTTTACACCTACCAAGTGCATTGACTTGAGAGTTCCTTTGTTCGCAAGAAAAATTAACTATGGGGGCCAATGAATGATTGATTTCCTTCCTACTAGATATAAATATGGGTGACTGGGTGAGGCATGAACATACATTGAGTAGAGAAAAAATCCCTGGCAATATCATTGCACAAACTACTAGCTAAGCTAAGATGACCAGTACTTAAGCTAATTTGCAATTAGAAGATCATAATAAATAGTTAGTTGTAAACACAACATTTTTAACCTGTTGCACATAAATTTTTAGCCATGTATGGGACTCCGAGCAATATTTTCTCAGATCTTGAAAGGGCAGATTTTTTGTTTTTGGTCAATACTTAGTGGTGTACCTTGATTTTAGCGATTTGGTATGGTCATTTTGACGTAGTTCTTAAATTGTTTAATGTTTCTAGCAACTTAAAAGATGTCTAAAATAGGTGATGATTTATTAAGTGATAGAAGCAAAAATGATGCCATGGATATTTGTATTTTGTTGAAATCAAATCATATTTTTCAAGCCATCATGATGCTTGGGGACAGCCACTAACTACCATTATGAAAGCAACTATGAATTAAAGGCAAGATATCTTCATTCGCAGGCTAACAGGGGCGTCTCATCTAGCAAAAGTAGACCTCAAGAGCAAACCGATTTCTTGGGAGTGAAGTTGGTTTTGGAGAAAGTTTGCAATTAAAGTAAATGTCACCTCCCAAGAAAGCAGGAGAAATTTTTGCATTGCAAAAACTTGTTCGTACCATTCACACGCGTGGAAGGATTAAAAAAATAAAAAAGGTGTAGGGAGCTATCAATATTTATTGCGTGGGTGTTACTCAAACTCATCAATGTTGTCTCAAGTGCCCTATGGACTTGTCAAATCATTTTACTATGAAATGTCCAGTAGTCTTTAAAGCCAGTAATCTTCCTATGCATTACCTCAGGACCGAAGTTTAAATATGGTAGAATTCATTTTAAAACAATATCTATGTTGGATTATGTCATGATTATTACAATGCTGGAGAATTTTATTTAAGAGGTTCTTGCATGGAGGTTCCACTTGTGATTGTCAAACAATGCTTACTATAAATCCTCTGTTTATTATTCAAATTCAGTCATAAATGAAGGCATTCCATAAAGTCTTTGTTTGTTATTAAAATTGCATTTGAAAAGAAACTGATTTTTAAAGGTTTTTCTTTTTAAAAAAGAGTGTTCAGTCATATCTAACATTTATTTTCTTAAAAGAATGTGTTTTGACAGGGTGGCTGAGGATATGAGATCCATAAATATATTCATTGAAAACGTGCTACTTTTAATGGCACAATTAGGATTAATAATTGCAGATCCACTTATTGATGCTTCACTTATTATCCTAAACATCCAAAATAATTAAGTCTTTTAATGTGAAATTAGTCCATTGTTTGAAAATAACTTGGTCTTCACATGATTTTTCTTTTCTTATCTTATAGGGAAAAGGAGGAAAATGAGGAGGGAAAGGAAAAAGAAAGCAGGAAGAATTTTTATTTGCACCAAAGACTTGTAATGTTGAAGCATTGGAAACAATCTTTGAACAAATCTTGGAGTTGAAGAATCGAACATCAAATTTAAAATTCACAAAGCATTTTTAAATGCCTTAAGGAGCTTCCATTCTATGCTTTATTTTTCTATTTTAGACTAACTCATTTCTTTTTGGGCTCTAAAATGAACATTTAAAAAGCTTTCAAATTTTCATTACAGAGGGGTTAAAACTAATTTTAGGAAAATTGACTATATTTCATTTGAGGTTAACAAATTGAACAAGACAAGTTTTCAAATCTCATTTTGGTGCTATAAAACGAATCAAAATCACTGCTTTGTGGATTTAAAAAGAACAAGTGCAACTTTGTTGTTGTGAGGGCTTACTTAAACTAAATTCATTGAAAAAGGATGTATTCGCTTCTCTCATGCTTTATAGAGATCTTGAGAATCAAAAGGCCTTTATCATGACTTTAGGGTAAGATAAAGCAATCACCTCCACACTTTGATTTGGGTTTAAAATTGAACAAGATCTTGTGAGAGTGCGAGTGGGGAATTATCATGTATATTCTCTCTTTGTTGCAATCAAAGATTGATCGAGTTACGTATTTTGTCTTTACTCACTTTTGTTTATCCCAGAAGGCTTGCCTTGGGGAAAAAGTACTCACCCAAGGTAATGACTCAACCGGTAACACTCTAAACCTAAGAGTATTTCCAACCAGGATATAAATGTGGGTATTGGAAGAAACACCAATATCATGTGGTTTATTTCGACGAGATGGATCCGAAAGGGGACTCTTGCCATATGGGTCAATCTCCATGAATGGAAAGTCTGAAATAGAACCCTTGTTTTGTAGTGACCAATTGATCCATTGAGCGAGTTTATCAAAGTGGTGCATTGGAACTTAGATTCCAAGAAGTTAGTTGCCTTGTCCAATCTTGGTTGAAGTATAGAGGTTAAGACTTCATTCTTAACATACCTTTATACTCTCTCCTTGGTTGCATGTAAAATCATCTCTTCTTCTATGAAGGGTATGAGGAAAGACCACCAAGAAAAATGTACCAATTGAGCTAGGATGTAATATTGCTTGTGGTTACAAAAAACAATGCTTTGATCGAAAACATTGGAAAACCAACATTCAACATGAGCATTAAATCTCAAACCCTTTAGGAGAAGCAAATATCCTTGAAAAAATTCACATGTTATTGCTTTCCCTTGGGATTTGTATCCTTAGAGGATTCTAAACATTTGGATTTCATCTCAATTTGCCTCTACTAAAGTCAACTTTAGGAAACCTTTGCCTTGATTTCCTCGATTTACGCATAATGCATTTTTTGGGATGAAAGAAAATTAGGACATTGGACATTTAGTTGAAAACATAATCAAGAAGTGTTTGTGATAAAAAGAATCCATTAAGAAAATATTGAATCAATTGGACCCCACATATGTGCTTGGCATCTTTTAGTAATATGGTTTTCATGCAAACATTGGTCTTTTGATTTTGAATTACTCTTATAGAAAAGCATGTTCTTCACTATCTTGCTCTTGTAAACAAGTCCTTCCTAGATTCATTTAAGATCAAAATCAAACACTTTGTCCATCCAAACATTTATCATCTTCATCCCACAAACAACTTTAGAGCTTTGGAAACATCATTCTAGACTTAAGTAAATCATCAAACCAATTTAATCATCTTGTTTAGTTAGGAGTATGGGAATGCATCCTTTCTCATACCTCTAATTAAATCAGTAATCCTTTGAACAAGTTCATCCTAAGATAACATCTTACATCTTATGGTTTACAAGTTCATTATCCAAATCAAACCAATCAAAATCAAACCCTAAGTCTAGCATTGATCCAAAGTCCCTAAATGTTCAACACTCATATCATTTCCCCTTTTCATCCTTCATCTTGTCATTGGTCCGAAGAACCTTAGAGGTCACTTTTGCAACAAGGTCAAAGCAAAAGACAAACATGGAATATAAACTTGATCCATACATCATGAGTAATCCAAATCAACTAAGCTATCAAATCCTTACAACACCAATTGATTATCGACAATCACATCTATACAAACCATACATGGGATCATTACCTTCGATGAATGTCAATAGTACAACAAATGCGAGTGTGCCCAAATCAAAGTTTGGGACACCTTTCCCAATGGTAGATTTAAACCCAAGTCCAAACCTACAAATCCACCAACTAAACAATCAATGCATGATCCTTCAAACGAACAATGTCATCCCACCAAATCTCTACATGCCAAATGAGAATGTACCAAGTACAAGTTTTCCAAACATGAATCCAACAAAATTTGGGATAAATATGTTTGCAAATCATATGAATATTGTTCAAAATCCAAATAAGATGTTAACGACTCCAAGTCAAGGTAACGCCATGCAAAATCAAAGTTACCTAAAAAAAGGCAATGTGATTCCCAACATCAACAGTGTTCAATTTCAACCAAAACAACTATATCAAGGAAGTCAAGATCAAAATCAAGATCAAATTTGGTGAGATCAAATTGCTACACTTACCAAAATAGTTGAGTCATTATGCCAAGAGACATCTCCACCACCATTACCCATATCAACATCATTCCTTGGTTTAGGGCTTCCCCCTTTACCTAGCATCAACCAATCCATCCAAATCAATCCACCTAACACCAATTAAGCCATCACATCAAATCCTTTGAATATACCATTGACATTGCACCAATAGATGGTATTTAATCAAACAACAACGTTGATCCCAAAAAATCAAAACACGGTCTCCCAAGGACCTATCACATCAATCATTCCAACCATCACTATCCCTTCAATCATTCCAACCACCACTCTCACACCCATCACATCTCAACCCCTCACTACCATGGTCACTCTGAGCATATCTCAAACACCTATCACTACATCCAACATGATTTTGAATCCACCACCAAAACCAAATGCAGCAAGACAATATGAAATTGCACAAAAAGCTCACCAAGCCTACTAAAAGGCCATCCAACAACATCTATCCATGCAACAAGCAACATAAGCTCAACAAGTGCAACAAACCTCTCAAGCTACCCAACAAACACAAGCACAAACATGAAAAATGATAACTATTGGGGATAACAATGAACATTCAACCATTGGTGATAGCATTGATAATCTATTTACCACAATTGCTGAAAGCAATGATCAAGATCTATCCATAAAAGAGCACATTGTAGATGTTTCTTTCTCGTCTGAAGATTAAATCAACTTATTTCAAGAGTCACTTTTCAATCATGATCAAAATCCACCAACCAACAATGATCCAATTCAAGAAATGTCAACATCATTTGACCCTATGGTTGAAGACATTGGAAATCCCTCCACCACAATTGTTGAAAACAATGTTCAAAATCTCTCAATTAAGGAACACCGTGAAGATTTTTCCACCCCATCCGATGATCAACTCACCATACATCAAGAGCCACTTTTTAGTGATCTATTTCAAGGAGTGTTAGGATTGTTTGATCCTATTGACATAATGCACGATCCATTGACCTATGATCATATTGCAAATTTCTCTACATTTCCTTATGAGCTAGAGGACATATCTCAAGAATTCATCCCAAAGCATGATCAACATCTTTCACCAAGGTCTAGAAATGGTCCTTTCCAAGACATGTTAACACCCTTTGACCTCTTGGTTACAGATTTTGAAAGAATAATCAACTCGACACTTGATCTAAGTCCACTCAAAGATCAAGAAGATATTGAGCCACTTCACATGCCTAATGAAGATATCCAAGAACCCTTTGTAAGCAATCCATCCTTTGAAACTAATCCATGTCAAGAACTTGATCCAAAGCATGTTGAAAGAAACTCCAAAATTAATCAAGATCAAGAATTTATATCTCCAAGATACTAGAATGATGTAATGGACACTCTCCTATCTATGCAAGATGATAATATCCATGATGCACATACTCCTCCATCTACCCATGAGATGCTTTCTATGGATGGACACATGGACGATCTTCATTCAAAATAGGATTCCTTTACTCCTGATATTATTACACAAAATGAGCAGGTTATTGATTCCTATAGCCAAACAGAGTTGTCAACATCAAGATCAAATATATCCAAAATCTAGACTAAAGACATTAGGTATGTGGATATCCAACATTATCCGATCAAGGAAACAAGTCAAATAGAACAACATAGCTCAAAGTTAGTGGAGCAACAAATTTAAACAACGTCGCCTGCAATGGTCATTCATCAGAGAATGCATTCTAAACAAGAGCTCTCAAAACAAAAAGAATCAAAGCATGAAGGTACTACAACCACAATATTGGGGGAAACTTCATCTCAAGCAAACATCAACATAGGAAGCACAGAGAATCCTTATGATGAAATCGATGTCAATACTACAACCAACCACATCATGAATCTTCATCCACCCATCAACCCATCCACAAATTGGGACCAACATCAAAAGAAAGACTTGAATCAAAGTACAAATAATGTTATCAAAGCAAAAGAATCTAGAAAGCATAATGGAAAAATCAAATACAAATGGATACCAAAGAATACAAGGAAAGATCATCCATATCAAACTCCATCAGTCAAAGAAACTATGGGAAAAAAATAAAAAAGGGAAAAGTATCCATCAAAGATGTCCACAAAATAAAAAGAAGGATTTTCAAGTGACGTACAAAGTGTATCAAGCAGTTGGTCCTAATTTCATGCACACTTTCGTATCCACCCATCGTTTCTCATCTTCCCGAGTTTGGAAAGTCAAAAATTCCAAACTATCAACCAATCCATCTCTTATCACTAAACACACTCCTCCACATCTCCATGCATGATATCCAATTCTTGAATTGACCATGTATTGGCAATGACCCTTTATCATAAGGATTTTGAAGGCACTCTATCATGATGTGCACACAAAGACAAAGTCAACTCTAGTATCGACGAAGTAGATAAAAAATCTCAAAAGTTGTATTCAAGTGCACGTATCTTGGAAAAGCAGCTTCTTCAAGTAATATATTGATGGCACATTATGATAGGGGCATCTACATCAGCAACACCTTGTGATTCAGCATGAGCTTAAAATCTTTTTAAAAAATCAAAAAAATACAAAAAAATATTAAAAAAAATTAGAAAAAGGATTGAAAACAGTAAAGAAAAAATCATCCTCTAGTGAAAACCACTACAGTGGTGCTTTGGATAGGTATTTAGATATTTAGATCTTTCTTCAGGAATAAATCTTGATCTATACCCTCCAACTTATATGGTGATCCAAACATTGGAAAACGTGAAATAAAATGGGTTCACCAATTGTAATCCAAAATCCAAATCACTAGCCCATGGCATATTTTGATGAGAAGATGTTCCTTATCAAGTTTTGTCTTCAATCGAACATCAATCCAAACAATCACTATCAGTTGCATCTAATGCATGCTTCAACATCAAATCAAATCATCCAAAACATCTTTTGTTTCAAATCAAGCTTCATTAATCATGATCAATCAAATCCAATCAATCCATCATCATCTCGAGATATCCATCCTAATCCTTGTGTTGCTTAACACTATCCTTGCATTGTTGTGCATCCTCAACAATGTTATCATTATCAATCCTAATCAAGCAATCATTGCATTGTTTTGCATCCTCAACAATGTTATCATCATCAATCCTGATCAATCAATCCTTGCATTGTTGTGTATCCTCAACAATGTTATCATCATCATCAATCCATCAATTCGATCAATGAACCTTAGCTTGGTCTTCAACCAAATCCCAAACAGAACACTAATATCATCACACCTATCAATATCCAAATTGTCAAAATCATGTGAAAACCCAAAAACAACCAAAACATCAAAAAATCCAAAAACATCCATAAAACAGAAAATGTCAAAAACATTGAAATTCAAACTACATTGTCTCTGAGCTTAAATGTAGGAAAGGCTAAATCTTTGATCAGCCCCTGAGCCATCAAAATCCAAAAAATAAAAACATATCCAAAATCCAAAAACATTCAAAGAGGCATCAAAATCCAAAACATTCAAAAATCAAAATCCAAAACATTCATAAAATCTCAGAAAACCCCAAAATATTCAAAATCAAAAATCAAAACATTTGTAAAATATTGAAAAAACCAAAAAGCAGCCTCAAAACATTCTAAAAAAGTCAAAAACATCAAAATATTTGAAAAAAAAATCCATCCATCTCATCTCGCTTTCACCCACAATAATCAATCAACCATAATAAACTAATCATCACCTTCATCCTTTGGAAAAACAAACATAAACAACCACAACAATCAGCAAAAGAAAACTTCAATTGCAAAATCAAAATCGAAACAACAAACCTTTAAAACAAAATCAAACTTCTGATCATTTTCAAACATGTCAGTCAACCTTATATCAATAGCCTATCAATCAACTTATCAAACCATCATCATCCTATACAATGCATGTCCTAGGATATATCATTTCAACAATGGGCATCATTTTGGATATCACTCTAGATTCTTATCATATCAAAAAAAATCCCTTTGGCTAGAGATATGAAGAACATTGACTTGTTTGCGTACTTGATCTTTTCTTTTGATTTATCTCATTGCACTCATTCCAAGAACCTCTCGATGATATCTGAACGAAGGATTTAGAGAGATAGGAATGGGGCAACAATCATTATCCTTTTGTATGTTGTGCTTGTTGGATGTTCTTGTAAAATAACTTGGTGAATACTTTCTTTGTTAGGTACATCCTAGCAAGGTTTATGTATGTCAAATGTGAACAAGAATACTCCTATATGTTTGTTGAGTCAAATTCCATTACACTAGGTACAATGCCATCCTAGTTCTTTATACCTTGATGCATCGTGCTTATGTGTGTTATCAAACATAAGGTAAGTAGCCCTTTTAAAATCCCAATCCTTGATAAGCAAATCATCCAATTTTCATCATCCATTTCATCATCATCTTCTCTCATAAATTCAGCTTGTTGGAACCTCTTGTCATTATCTAATTTCTTCTTTTCACACTAACATCACCAATGCATCCATCATGCATCTATCTTGCATCCATTTTTCATCCACGAACCATCAGTATTCTACATATCATCCCATATGCATGTTCATAATCATAATATGCATTTGTTAGTCTAAGAATCTGCATAAAACATTCATTCCCAATCATATAGGCATTATCGCATCATCCATCTCACATACATTGCATCTTCATCCATAGCATCTATTTTGAACCTCCTTATCACAAGATCCACCCTCAAATCGAATCTTTTTGCTCAATCTCTCGAGGGGGCAATGTACCAGTGTACTTTCCGCTGGGGCATTTGAAAGAATCATAATTTTTTTCAATTTTGATCGTGGCAAGTTTATTATTTGAACCAACACAACAAGTACATTGCTTCAAAGAGGGGAAAAATGTAGACACTCAAAATTGACATCATGCATATCTAGCTAAGCATATTCGCCCATCAATTAAATAAAGCAAGTTTAATTGATTTAATCTCTAAAGATCCTCCATCTAAAATTAAATAAATTAACTTTATTTAATTTGATCCTATCATTATTCCCCTTAGCTAAATAAATCAAATATTTATTTAACTAAATCTTTATAACCTTTCATCTCCCTTTGATTTGATTTAAATCCCTAAATCAAGTCAAATTGGTCAATAGCATCTAATCACCACCTAAGTTAATCTAATCTAATGCATGTCACATCCTCTAGCTTTTCCCACTTGCACCAATAAATCAATTTATTGATTTATTAAAATCAGCATTTTCCATCAACATGCATCTTTGAGGAATATTCCCTCAAGTTTGAATTCAAAAGGAAAGTTAAAATGTACATCAAACAAGGCATTTAATAAGTCTTACATGTCTCTTTCATGTCCCCCACTCAACATTTATTTCACAATTTCAAAATCTTTGGCACATTGGCCAAAATGTGCTCATCCTCCAACCTATCACAAGTTGACAAGTGGCCTCTTTTCATTGGCTTATCTTTAGTCCCACATCCTCCATATTTGGCATTCTTTTATCACTTTTGGCCATAAATAGAGGTCCCCTCTATTGTTCAAATCCTACACATCTTGATCCACAATCTCTTACAAAGTCACTCTCTTAAACTAAGAATTGATTTTGCCCATCCACTCCATCTTCATAGCATTTTAACATCATTTGCATTATCAAGGGTTGGGAAAGGGCTTCTTTCCACATCAAAGAAGCACCAATCCACTTATGAAGTGATGGTTTAATCCATTTTAGATAGGTTTACATGCTTATGATTTCTTTGTAATGCTTTTTATCATGTTTCCTTGTCTTAATGTGATTATGGACTTCATGAGGAGTTTGATTATTGTTTTTGGCTAACTTGACTAATAATTTGTTGTGTTGATTTAGATAGCCAAGCAAAAAATATTGCTCACAGATACCATCATCATGTTGTTAGTTATGCTCAAAAAATGAAATTTAATACTACCCATGTAAAACAAAATCAAATAAACTACAGTAATTTTTCAATACTTAAATTATTTACAAATCAAAGCGTTTTCTAGCATAGTTTGAACTGAAAAAAAAAATAAAAAAAAAATTGGAAACTTAAGTCACTAATTTTTGACCTATGAATAGATTCTACTAGATTTTAAAGGGAAGACAATTTTGAATCTTGGGAGGTAGAAATTTTATAGTAAATTTAAATGGCTATCTTATTTCACCTACAATAACTATGAGAAACTGGAACTTTTAATTTCCATTGGAATTGATTTAGTTTAGGCATGCGTGGACATCAAAAGTTGAAAAGAGATTGTCCAAATGGTTCATGAAGAAAGATTGAGGGGCAAGACTAGTGAGATTAGTGAAGAAAATTGTGTTATAAAGGAGATTGATAAGAAGTTGTCTAGAAGCAGTAGCTTAGTGGATATGAAAGAGATGAAGGAGGATCAAAGGTGGAGCTTGAGGGGAATAAACTTATTGAATTAGAAAAAGAAATTGAAAAAGCTCCTACTTTTAAGAGATTTATAGATGTCCACCTTAAGAAAAAGGAGGAGGACATGAAACCAGCCCTCAAGGCCATAAGAAGACCACAATCCCATGTTGCATTTGAAATTTTGTAAACATGACAATCCATAGTCTTTCAAATGAAGAAAACCCTTGAATAAAATGAAAAATCTTTGACAGTTACAATTGGATGAAGGTCTAAGGAAAGGAACAATGCTTGATAGGAGCTAATCCTCACTTTACAAATGTGTCTCAATTTTAGAACAATGCTCTAATTATTCCATTGCACTATGAATTATGGTAGTATTTACATTATTTGTTCTTGCAGGTGTAGTAACATGATTTTTGCTTCTCATAATATCTCATATGCTTGCTTGTCCTTAAATAGTTCTAGCTTGACCATGATAAATGTGAATCAACAAGAGAGGACAGCCTACACAGTATCACATTTTCAACAATATATGTTATATATAATTTTGTTTGGTGTGCCCTGTTATAGATATAGTTGAATTACAAAATCTATGAAATCAAACTTTAAGTTATAAATCTTCCTATCAGTCTTTCTTTGTATGCAACCCAATATGGATGTTGGATCATGTTACCAATTTTTCACCACAGCTCAATTGGTGGAGCCGGCTAAATGTTATTATATTATGAGGTTAAATTGCAGATTATGTTTAAGTGGTGTTTTGCATTGTTGTCATTATGCATCAAGTGATAGTTGTGCATTTAAAAGAAAGATCAAAATTTTAGAGTGCTATTTAGATGTTTCAATTCAGATTTCCCAGAATTAAATAAAGTACAGAATTGAGCATAAATAACAAAGCATTTTAGATGCTTTCATTCATTTCATGAAGAAATTCATATTTACAAGGCTTCATTTGATTTCAAGAATCATATATTCCAACATTGCATTTAAATGCATTTTCTTTTCAAATGAAAAGCAAGAATTGAATTCAAATATCCACACAAGCTTTGGATGTGACTGTCACAATGTATCACTAATAGCACACTATAATATTGAAGATGCAAAAAGGAAATCACATAAGTAAGCAACATAATCATCATTGCCTGATTATTGATGGTTGATGATGAATGGTGCACCTTTGTCTTCTCATATTCCATCGACCTGTAAGAGAAAAGAGGGGGTGTCAGTGGCTCCAATTATGAAGTAACCTATATGAGGCACCCACAATAGTACAACCTACTATTAATCATGCATCGAAACAATCAATCAAGTTACTAGAGGAAATGAGCTAAAGGAGAAACAACAGTATCATTATCATCATTATATTTTGTTTTATGCTAACATTGTTTGTTTCCTTGTGCAGGATAGGTAAAATCATGAAGCTAATCATTATTCAAAGACCAAGCATGTGGAGAAAAATGGGCTCCCACAAGGGTAGAGCTCAACATGCTACCCTATTCATTAAATGGGTTGATTTACATATTACATTATACATTCATCAAAAGAAATGAGATACAACTAAAAGAGTAAAAGAATAGTTATCCATCGAGCTACTAAGATAATTGTGCATTCATAACAATTAGGTTATATTTTCTAAAGGCTATAGGTGAATAGTGAGTTTAGTTCACTCAATTAATTCAGCTGAGTACATTTATATCAAACATTGTTGAGTAATTCATATTCTATGTTACTTGTTGATCATAATCACATATGTCATGTAGGTTGCAGTTAGTAGTGTTCTTTTCACATTCAAGGATAGTGAACAGACATACATTATGCCTTAATGAAGAGTTTTGTTTTGATTTTCATCATGAAAGAGAGCAGATTTTGAAAACTGTTTGTTAAGTGGAATATAAAAATGCATGAAGAGTACCATGTTGAAGCTCAAGAGCATGAAAGATAGACAGTGCATTCAAGTGTTAAATGAATAACCAGTTCCAATTGACCGGTAAGTGAATACAAAATTAAGAATCACATGATAAAAATGAAACATGTGAGGAAACATGTGAGCTTTCATTGAATGCAGTGTGCAAGGACAAATAGCTCATTCCAGTTGAGATGGTGCTTCAAACAGTGTTATGTATAAGTGTTTGGTATAAGACAACAATCAAAACACAATGTTCATTCAAAATTATCTTCAGTGAGTTACAAGTGTTAGGCATAATACATATGAACAGTTATGTGGAGATTCCAAGCAATGAGAAGTTGAAGGAATATCAAGTTTTCAATGCAATGCAGCATTAGTGAATGCAATATGAAATGATCATTTTAGAATGATGAGGAATGAGAAAGCATAATAAAGGTGTTTCAGAAGGTGTTAATCATGCATGGAAGAGATCAGGTAAGGTGTAGTCCATAACAGTGTTGCAATGTTTTAATCTAAAATCTCTACGAAGTTCAAGAGAAAAAGGAAAAAATTGTGTTAAGGTTAAGGAAAATCAAAAGACACTATTGTGCATATAGAGAACAAGCATGGGGATAGTATACATTAAGAATTATTTCTCTTCACAATGGACAAGCACAAAATTATGCTGAAAGTAAGAAATTTGAATGGTTCAGAAGCCTAGTTTTACATGATTAATTGAAAATGTAGAAGTAGGAGAGAGGTCAAATCCAGTTTTAATAATAATTGCCAAGTCTAGCTTTGCAACTAAAAGTGCAAAAGAAACAATGGCGGTCAAGGTAATTTCTGTATGAATATTTTAAAAACTAGAACAAAATATAAGAGTAAACCATCGCTGTTTGGGTCAAGCCCATTAGTTAAATACAGATAAACACACAGAGTTTTGTTATTCTCACCATGAGTTTGCATTTCTGAAGGCAAATAAAGACAAATAGCAAATACCCATGTTGGGGTTTCAAATGAATGTCAGTTTCTCTTGTTTCCAGTTGGGTGTTTGGTCAGATTTATTCAAATTTTGTACAGTCATAGCCATGTGATGGTTTTCAGTAGTGATGCAATGGAGATGCATTCTTTTCATTAAGTGCAGAATGCCAAGGAGATAAAAATGAATATACAAATACCCATGTCATTCTTTTCTTTCGAGAGTCTGAAATAAACCACTAGTTGTTTTGGGTCGAGCCCATATGAATAGAATCATACAAATAATTTTGCAGTTTTAAATCTCAAGTACCCATTTTTGGGGTTACATTTAAAATACAAGATGCAGTAACAATGATAACCCATATGGGGTTTTTACATGAAGAAATAAAGACATTATAGTGTGAATTCCCTATGGTAAATCGAGCATCAAGATAAAGGAAATGTAGTTTTATTCAAAAGTTTCAAGTACCCATATACAGATTAGTCTTCAAGTACACAAGAAGGTGGATTTCCTATTTTGGGTCAAGCCTAAATTCTCTAAAGTAATGCTTTCTATAATATACATCTGGCGCAGCTTGAAAATGGCTAGAAACTCATAAGTAAAGGAGAGATTCTTTAAGCCTCTGAAGTATAAGATATCTAGCAAAGAAGGATTACCAATTCATGTCTATGGAGATTGTGTATAGCCATGGCCAAGAACTCCATGAAGCTTCCAGAAGCCAAGGGGTTCGAGCTCTTAATGTGGGTTGAGCTCACAGGAATAGTAAATGTGGACACAGAAGATACAAGTAGAGGCATTAAAATTTATGTTAGCCGCGGTTGAAAAGTGAAGAGTGAAAAAAAATATGAAGCCATGAGTGAATAACTTACCTTGTGCACAGAAGTAGAAGCAAAAACCCATAAATGATCTCTCTCCTAGAGATTTTAAATAAAACTCGAGCTCATGTATGGTTGGCCAAACAAGGCGAAGTCACAGGAAGTGTAAGAGAGCTTGAATAATAGACAAAGTAAGCTAACCCATTGAGGAGTTCAGCTACAAGAAGGTGGAGATGGAGATTATAAAGCATGTGGATTCTCAGACCAAGCTCAACTATCATGGCAACGTGCTCTCAGGCAGAGCTCTTTTCCTTCAAAGTGGAGAGTGTGAAATAAAGTGATGATTAGGGTTTGACTTTGTTTTGTTGAAACCCTAATTCAACCTTATCATCATTTGGAATATTTGGTCAAGCACATGGGGTAATCCTTGCATTATGATTTAATTTGAGTCTAAATTTTGATATTTGAGGGGGGCTGAAATTTGTGTGTTAGGTCGATATGTTAAGTCTTTAAGACTTGTTCTTTTGCCTTAGTGAATTATGAAGACTTGAATGTGGGTTATGTTATTTAAGAAAACAATGAGAATATTATGGTGGGATGCTAATAACCTAGGATTAGGTTTTGATGATTATCTATTTAGGGTTCTTTATTTTTTTTAATTGGTTTTATGAGAAATCAATGAGAAAGAATGATGAGAAGATAATGATGTGTAATATTTTTATGATTTTGTGAGAAAATCAAATATTGTAATGGAGAGATAAGAAGGTTTTCCTTTTTGCAAAATATTTTTAATCTTTAATTGCAAAAAAAAGACAAATTTTGAGAAGTTGTAATCTTGTAAAGCAAAATCGCAAAGCAATATTCTATAAATTGTTTTATGATTTCTTGCTATTTTTAGCATATTATTGTTGACTTTTCCTCTTGGTCAGATTTATGACTTATCTTGGAGAGATAAGGTGTTTTCCTAGATTTTAAAGCAGATTCAGCCTATTTTTGGAGGCTTGACATGGTTGATCATAAAAGAAATATGCTTTTTTTTGCTTTTATGCAGTTTTGAGACAGTTTGAAGCTTTTTTCTGAGCTCAGATTAGGGTTTCTTGAGAGTTATGTCTTGATAGACTTAGTTTTTTGGCTCTCTTTCTTAGTTCAAATGCAGTTCCTTCTCATACACATCTTGAGTTTGTGAACCTTTTGTACTCAGTTCAGAATTATTCACTCTTTCAGTTTTAATAAAGCACCAATATTCTCCTTCTCATTTCTATCTTAGTTTCATAATAGCAATTTGATGTCTTTGTGGTTCAAATCAGAATCCTTTTATGTCTTGTTGTTGTGAGTTGTGTTTCAGAATTGCATAGTTTTAGGTTGCTTGTTGTATTTCATTTAGGAATCTTCATGCAAAATACTGATGAAAGTATGTGCCAGTGAGGTTGTGATTTTCATTGTGATAGGAAAGCTGTTGTGAGTGTCAATGTTTGAATTTCATAACTTTAAGTGAAATTTTAGTTAGATTCAAATTTATTTCAATTCATCTTTTTATCCCTTTTCCTCTAAAGTTTTAGGATAGGACTTATCATTCAGAGAACCAGCTCACTCTAGAGATTCCTTCTTTGTTCAGATCACCCACATCCAAAGAAGGTTTCCATGTTTTAGTAGGTTGTTGAATATTACATTCAGCAGGGTGCAAATCTATTGACAACAAATCACAGTTATGCATGAATTGTAAACAAAAAAAATCATGAAGAATTAACATCTTTCTTCTCAATTCCAATTTTATGAGTTGCTTTTGATTAAATATTAAATGCAAATACCATGTTTCCACACGATATCTTTCCAGCTTCACCAATCTTCATTTCTATAGGCAATAAAATACTAGAAGAATGTAGATAATGTTAACTTACCCACTTGGAAAGAAATGAAGCTTTACCTTGCAAGCTAAGTGAATTATCTTAGTCGACTCTTCATTTAAATTTCTTGGCCCACAACAAAAACAAGGGAAAACAACCTCCTTAATGCAGAGAGGGAATCATGGATACTGGGTTTGAGGAGTTGGGAATCATATTTCCTCTTCATGTGCTGTCAAGACTTGAGTATTTGTATTTTAATTTTTAGTGTTCTTATTATAATTTTTAGTGTTCTCTCTATTCCTTAATTATAAATTAGGTGATTAGCCAAAAGTTGTTACTGTAATTGGTATATGTTTTATGAGATTATACGTTGTTAGGGTAGATGGAAATTGCATAGATTGGTCAATTTCTTTTAAAGGCCGCTCTTCTCATGTAAATGACAATTTGCAATTTCTAAATTAATAGAGCTATGCTCTACTGATATCATTTTATTTATTATTTCATTTTGAAGATAAAGTGAGAGAAACTTTTCTTTGTTGTGCATACCCTCTTTATTAGTTCCTTTGAATTTTTGCCCTCCTTTGTGTAGTAACCTCTCCATTATCTATTCTTGAATTCTTGGTACTTCTATCACATTGTCAAACCATAAAGCAATTACAATGCATAGAGATTTTTTAAATGATACTTGTATCGTTATTTACTTTAAGTCCTTAAAAGACATGGATACTTGGCTCAAAAAATTTCTATTCCCTTGATCTTACACTCAATAGTCCATGGAGAGTTTGGATTATATATGAGAGCACATGGTGACTAAGTAGAGGGAGAGGAGGAAAAAGGAAAACTTATTAATAGAAATTTGGCCTTTAGGGAAGGTTATGTTGGTTAGCTTTTCCAAATATCAGTCATAGAGTTAAGGTAGAGCTTGAGAGTTCCACAGCTTTTGTGGCAGTTCACATTGTTCCTTTAATTTTATCTTAGTGAACATTGAAGACATGAATAATGTGTATGATCCTATAGCTTCTTCATTAGGTCTATTTGGTGGCTAATCCAATCTAACACAATATCAAATTTCAAGCTTCACAGCAAATTTACACTTTGAACTTGGAGGAATTTTGGCAGCATAACCTTGCATAAAAATGAGCATACTATTTCCATCCCAAGTCTTGTGGATATAGCTAGGAAGACCTACGAAACCAAGAATGGTTTTCAAACACCTCAAGTGTAACTCCTCCACAAGTAGAATGTAACTCCCAATTGACTAGTTTGACTCCCAAGAGTCAAAGTAACTCCTAGAAGTACCATGTAGGCATAGTAATTATCACTTACGCACCTCTTACATACACTACAAAGAATGGGCCAAAGGTGCAAGTCATAGTACACCTGGTAACCCCCTATTCAATGGCTTCTTACTAGTCATAAGACCAATGACACATGGTTGAGAGTGCCAATAATGGAATATCAAGATTCCATCCAAGCAAGATGCCCTCTTCCATGGGGGCATATTATTTACAATATTACTAGTATTAAGTAATTGCAATTAGCCCTAGGACATGTAAGGTGTACAGCAATAACTAGTCCCCTAGTCCTAACATTTAGATCATTGGCATAGATGGAGATAGCTTATGATGTTTTAAAATCTCAATGACCTTGGATTTTTCTAACAGTATCCTTGAGCTAAAGAGACATAGAGCACTTGACATATACATACAGAATAGATAAATAAATAAAGATATTATGAATATTTTTTATTGATCTAATTTAGGGCTTAGTCTTAGAGAGGGATGACTTATAAGAAATATATCTATTTTGTACAACATATGGATATGTATGGAATGTTTGTCATTTCTTTTTTCTTAAATTACATTTGGGATAGTGGGTGTAAATATTTTGAATAGTTTTAAAATTGTTACAATATTCAACATGGTAAAGAATATTCTATTACTTCTAAAGTAGATTAAATATTTATCTTTTGCAATGTTAAAGTACATTTTTTGTAAAGAAAATTATTTAGTATTATATAGATATCTTAGATAAATCTATGTTAAAGTATGGAAGCAATAAATATAGTAAAAAAATAGATCATACATTTTATTTGTATTTTATTATTATAAATAAAAATAAATTATTTATTTACTTTAAATTTTATATAGAAATCAGATTTACATGTCAACCCTACTCATAAACTTGTGAACAAATGGTTAACTATATATTAAGAAGTGACAAACTATTTATTATTGATTTAATGTTTATAAAAATTTATGATTTCTTTATTTAATCATTGATAATGTGTTTAATTTTCCTATTTTGCAGAACCTGAGCATTGAAAAGAAAAGCAACAATCGTATCTACAAACATAGTTCAACAACATATAGAATTTGACAAGTAACATATTACACCTATTTTGCTTTTTTTTTCAATTTCTAGTGTGTCTTTTTTTTTTGGTGCTTAAAATGTCAAAAAATTGTGAATCAAAAAAATCATTGCATACTATCATCGATGTAGAAAGTTATGAACCAATGGATACGAAAGAAGAACGAACAATAGATGAAGTATTGAAAGACAATAATCTTTTTAGAATAAGTCCATTTGTATACAACATAGGGGATTGTATTTTTGACTCTTGGCAATATTTGTTACATATGAACTTCACTTCCATAGAATTGTGAAATGATATGGTTGATTACTTTCTTGATTGCCTAGCAAAAAATGATGATGACGCTTTGTTTTCATATACAAATGAGCTAAATCCTAAAACATTGAATGAATTGCATCAAATTATTGATGCTAATACATACTTACAATATATGCGCCTATTTGTGGTTAAGAAACCAAATTGTAAAGAATATGGCCTTTGGGGTGACCAATTTTGTATTAAATGGCTAGAAAAGTGGTTAGGTATCCAAATATGTATGTGGTCATCAACAAGAAAAATAAAGTACTTGAATTTCAATGAAGATTCATGAAGTACTACATATTCTATTTTGTTCCATGATGAAAACCATTTGAATGGACATTTTGAACCACTTGTTTCCAAAAAAAGAAAACCATTGGAACAATGTATTAACCAATGTAAACACTCAAAAACAATTACTAACATGAGAAAACAAATTGTGGAGGATAAGTCAATATATTTAATGTCCAAGTTTAGTAAATATGCATCACCAACAACAAATTTTGCATTGGATAATATCATAGATGTAGAGAACTATCTATAAAAAAATAGACAACAAGATATCTCAATTGACAAAGTATTAGAAGATAATAACCTATTTAGAATAAGGCCCTTTGTATACAATGTAGGCGATTGTCTTTTTGACTCATTACAACTACTGTTACATATGTGATACACATCTCTTGAACTAAGAAATGGAATAGTTGATCATTTTCTAAATTTTCTGGCAATTGATGATCGTCACGCTTTGTTTTCAATTCAAAATGAGCTATACTCGCACACACTATCCAAAATTCATGGAATTCATGATGTTAGTACATATTTGTGACGCATGCCACTATCTATAGTTCCAAAGCCAAATTGTAATGAGTATGGTCTTTGGGGAGGCTTTTTTTTATTAAGTGGCTATCCAAGTGGTTAGATATTGAGATATGCATTTGGTCTTTAATAGGAAAAACAAAGTACTTGCATTTCAATGAAAATTCACAAAGTACAACATATTCTATTCTCTTCCATGATCAGGATCATAAAAATGGACATTTTGAACTGCTTGTGAGGAAAATATTTAACACACCTGAACAACAGGCTCACCAATCTAAACAATTTGGAAGAAATATGTACTCCCTAAAAAGAATTCCACATAAAAAAATAGATACAATGTCTAGATTATGCAAAAACGCATTATCAATATTAGATTGTGGTGATAGTCTTTTCAATACTATTGCAAGTTTGACCAAAAATGAATATGGCATCCCATGTCTTAGATGCTACATGGATCAATCCTTTTGCAATGCAATACTAAATGGAGGAAACATAGCAAATGAATTCCTTCAAACATGCTTAAAATATGAGTTGAAAAATACTTGTGGTGTGACAAATTGGGAAACATTTATTGCAAAAGTTGGAGATCCATTTGAACAAAATGAAATTGAATGTTCTGAATTTTGTTTTGAATGACTATCCTACATTTTTTAGATAAAAATTCAAGTTTCCTCAGAAAAAGTGTGATACCAACCAAAGTGTATTGCAAATGTCTACAACCGACAAATGTATACAATGTCATATGTTGCAAATTCAATGACATGCATACACATTATAAGCCAAGTGAAGTCAAGATAATAATGGTAAACGACATTCATACTGCACAACCAAAAAAAAAAAAATGAAAAGCAAAGAAAGGCTTAATATGCACAAATTGAAAGAATCCATTCGAAACAATAAACAAGTAAAAACTTGCAACTCTACACATCACAAATGGCTTCACACTATTCTCCATAAGTCACTTCGTAAACTAAAACAAGAGATATGCAAAAAGCCTAAAATTCAAAACGCAAAAAACCTAAACAAAACATTAGTATGCACAAATTGAAAGAATCCATTAAAAACAGTGAACAAGTAAAAACTTGCAACTCTACAAATTTCAGAAATAGGTTTCGTACAACTTTCCATAACTCACTTCATAAACTAAAACAAGAGATACACAAAAATCCTAAAATCCAAAACATAGAAAAAGAGGGAAAAAAAACACCCGTTCAATCTTACATGGAGAAAATCAAAGACACACCAAAACATGTGTGCAATTTGTGGGAAGTTGTGTTTCAAAAAGAATATTATAAATCTAAGCCAAGAAACAATGGAAAGATATGGTCTAGTTTTATTAAGGACACAAGGATTTTTTGGAAACAAAATATGCAAGTTTTGTAACCACCAATTGAGGCAAAAAAAAAACCCAATATACACAACACCAAAACATATTAAAATAAATAAGCCACTACAATACACTACTACACTTTTAGAACTTGAAGAAAGGCTAGTGTAGCTTCAACTTGCCTTTGCACAAATTTGGAAACTAGGATACAAAAGACCTCAAATTGGACTAAGTGGAACAATTATCAATGTCCCAACAGACATGAACATTATACAAACAGTGTTGCCACATTCCACCAATGAAACATGGACAATTGCTATTACATTAAAGAGACGTTCACAATATCGAAATGCATACCAAAAAGGAAGAGTTCAACCAAATGTTATTATGAATTCTTTAAACGAATTTTGTAAAACAATGTTGTACAAAATGCAAAATGTTAAATTGAACAAAAATTGGCATGACCAATTGTACCATTTAGAAGAGCAGACTACATGCACTGACTCTTCATCAAGTGATAGCAACAAAGACAATGACACAAATATTCCAATAGAAATGGAAACGGATACCTTGATCCATGGATTTACTAAGTCAAGAACTATACATTCAATACAAGACAAAGTCATCGAAATTGCACCTGCTGAAGGAAAACAACCTATTGGAATATTCCAAGACAAATATGCAGAAGAAATGAATTTTCCAACACTATTTTTCAAAGAACCACGTGATGAACGAATTGAAAAGATAATTTCATACTAAAAAATTGCACAATGGGAATTACAAAATTCAAATTGAACATTTTCTTATCATACCATCAACTTATTTTTAAAAACCATTAAAATTATAATTGCCCAAGTATTTTCTACACTATGGATAAGAATTCACAAAGGGAAATTAAAAGGTAGAGCCCTACTAACAAAAGATGTCAAGCACAAACCAAACCTTGAAAATATTTTGCAATTAGACATTGGGTACGTAGATTTCAAAAAAATAAGAAATTCACCAGACTATTTGCAACACCTGAAAAGAAATCTTTTTGCAATGATACGATAGTTGGGTCCACATACTTTTTTCATAACTTTCACTAGTGCAGAAAAAAATTGGGAGCCATTAAAGGAAACATTGAAATAATTATACATCTCACACAAAAAAAAATCAACAGAAAACTAGGAAGAATTGCTTAATGAAGTTGACATTACCTATTTGATTAAAAAGGATCCAACCATTTGCACTCGCTATTATAAACATAGGATTAATGCAATGAAACAATTAATATGCTTAGATGAGACATTTTTTGGAAAGGTATTGGACTACTTTTTAGTTATAGAATTCCAAAATCGAGGAAATGAGCATGACCATTTCATGCTATGGGTTAAAGATGCACCTATATATGGAAAAGATACTAATACTAGTATTGAACATTTTGTAGACAAATACATAACTTGCAATACTGAAACTTTAAATGAACAAATGGCTAAAATACATATGCATCACCATACTAAACAGTGTGGCAAGACCAAAAAAAAAATGTCACTTTGGTTTTCCACAACCACCAATGAAAACAACAAGAATTATAGAACCATGCATCTACGAAAAAAGAAACATGTGTTTGGTTGAAAAACTTAGATCCACTTTAGAATGTTCAATTTATGATTGTTGTACATCTTATGAGGATTTCCTATTGAACATAAGCATGGATGAAGAAGAATACATATTAGCCATACAATCTATGTTGCTTAGACCAAAAATGTTTTTGAAAAGAAAGCCAGCTCACATTTGGAAGAATACCTTTTGTAAAAAAATTCCTCATCTATGGAAAGCAAATACAGATGCACAATTTGTTTAAATGCATATGTTGCAGCAATGTAATATAGCTCATACATGAAAAAATGCAATGCCTCAATAACAAATGCATTTAACAAAATATGCACATAGCACAAAGAACATAACATTGATGCAATTAAAATGATAACAAAACTTGGAAATACTTTCCTCAATCTACAACAAATGTCTACTCAGCAAGTTGTACACATTGTGCTTTCACTTCCTCTTAACTATAGTTCAAGGAAATGCATATTCATAAACACATCAATTGCTGAAAACTGTACATTTATTTTGAAAAATTCCACATAGCTAAAAAATGAGCCAGATGATTCACAAAATGTTGCTTGTAAAAATTTAATTTACCATTATATTGCACATCCTCAAATATTGGCAAATGTTTGTCTAGCAGAATTTGTTGCATAATATAAAATAGGAAAAGGAAAATTAAAAAAAAGAAAGAGACAACAAATTATTCAATATATAAGATACAATATACATGTTGACATCAAAAAATATTTTAGGGAACAACTTTTACTATATGTCTCATTTTCCATAGATGAAAAAATGTTGAAAACAAGGTTCACAACATGGGAAGAGGCTTTCATTGCTAAAGAAAAAATAGTAAAACTTAATCAAGCAAAGTACACATACCATATAAATGAGCTATGGGGTGATTTGGAGAATGCTATTAATGATGTCAAGATTGAAAATCAGAAATATACAGAAACAAACAATGTTCACAACTTGAACAATGATTATAATGAACAATACAATTTGTAATCAAATTTAGACACATTGAAACTTAAATTCTACAACAAAAAAATCATAAGGCCATTTGAAATTACTAAGCATCCAGACTTAGCCGACAACATAGAATACTACAATCTTCAAAGAATGCTAAACAAAGAGCAACAAGCCATAGTAAAGGACATACTAGTAAAAAAACAAAATAAATTACTTGAACCATTGCATTTGTTTCTAACAGGAGGTGCTCAAATATTTCCTTAACCATTTAGCATATATGATTAAAAAAAAGGAAGTTAGAAGGTACCATACCTCTATTGCATTTAGGCCAAAATCAACTAGTACTACACCAAGTTTTAGGTAATGACCATGAACCAAATTTGGCACACCTGTTGAAGCAACAAGAATATCTACTTCTTGAGTAAAATCTACATAGAAAATTATTTATGTTTTAAGTAGCTATCTAGTCTACATATTTTTTTTGGAAACATGGTTTAAAACTTTAAATTAATACTTAAATAAAGATAGTCTACTATGTTTCAAATTTTAGACCTATTCAATAGAATATGGCCCATATTCTAACATGTCAAAAAAAAAAAATTAAGAAGAGATAATGTAGTCCACCATTAATCAATATGTATTTATTTAAATAGACTAAACATATGTAGTTATAAATTTATAGATATGTATTTTGCTAGATAATTTTTTTCCTTATACCAAGCAATCTGAAAATCAACTAAGCGTTGTTCATTTATCAATATTTGTTGACCATTTTGAAGACGAGATAACTTATAAGGATTTGGGTGTGTTATCCTTTTCAAACCCAAATCTTCTACCGTCTCATTGGACATTTGATTGTTTATAACACAATTTAACTAAGCTTGTGAGATTTTTTTCATCCCAAGTTTCTGCAAGAAAAACTCAACAAATTTTTGATGAGCACAAATATGAATGGATGTCGTCTATCAATATTTATCGCTGCCTCTTTCTAATTAATGTTGATCACTATTTTCTTTCAAGTATTAGTTGAACCTCATATAATATACATGAATTACAAGCAAGAAACCACTAAAGGTTAGCATGGGAAAGCAAGGCATTCCAAATGGTCAATGGATTGTTGTTCAATTTGGGGCCCAACCAAGTATTAAAGTGTGTGGCAGGGTAAGAGATTGGGAATGTACTTCAACAGGCACATGAGAATCTTATTGGAGGCTAGTGGAACTTCAAGTTCATGCCACAACATGCAATGTACTCTTAGCAAGTCTATGGTGGCCTTGATTCCAAAGAATAGGTAATGAAGTATTGAATTGGAAAACCACTAAAACAAGAAAATATGCCCCCTTTTCCATCCCAACCACAAGAAATATTTGAAATATGAGGACTAAACTTCATTTTCCCATTAAATTTTAGCTAGACACATCAGTGTAAATACATTGTGTTCGCCACTAAAGTATGTGACTAAGTGAGCTCAAGCAAGGGCCATGTAAAACAATAGAAAGGCCAAGTCGAGGCCACAAACAAAGTCCTCATTTTAGTTATAACATGTGGATTCTCTTGGGTTGGTTAAATATTCTACGATCCTTGTTGTTCTTAAATCCAACCCACTTCCCATCCCCATTCCCCCTAGTGTCATGGATACCAAGACCAAACACTTGTCTATGAGAATACTATTACCATCACTTAGTTCAATCAAGCTTGGATGAGAGGAGTTTTAATGAAAAATGGATGAATGTCAAGGATCTTATTCAAAGGAACTTAACTAGATGTTGAGGACTTCTTTATCTTGAAAGATCGTAGCACTAACTTTATGTTCAAACCTCATACTTTCTTTCCTGGAATTTCCTCTACTTCCCCCCAACTAATGGTTATGCTATCAATATGGCCTCTTGGGCTTATGATTGTCTAAAGAAATATAAAGATAAGATTAAAGAAACTGTCTGTAAACAAAAAAAGAAGGTTAGGGTTTTGTCTTCTAAGAATGAGTAATGAGAAAGTTTCTCTATAGAATTCCTATTCTCCTAAATATTTTCCTAAGTTTGATGACTTCAAATTGGATTTTGATAGTCTACAACAAATTTATGACCTTGTGTCTATGACATATGTAACTTGGGTCATCATGCAATAGAAAGTTTGCACAACCTCAACCTACATTTTGTTAATTATCCTTTTATGTAAGATAAGGTTTGTCATGAAGGTCCATGGTTAAGGGATGATGTTGTAGAGAAGCCTATGATGGAACTCCACATGCAATGTGGCATTGGATTTACTCCAACTTGACAAATAGGCTTGGAACCTTGTGATTTTTATATCTTATTATAGTGTGATTAATCTTACAAGGGGGTGCACCCATTATGAACAACATTTAAATATGGAATCCTTAAATAGTTTTATAGCAGGAGTTTTGTTTTAAATAGTAGGTTTATATTGACTATTGAAGGCATCTTCAATTTTTATATTTTGGTATACATTAATGACAGTCAATAGACAAGTAGTGTCCCAAATCAAGCTATTGGGTTTGGCTGAAAAACTCATATTTATGTTCCTCCAATTTATTGGAAGGCTAATAAACTAATACTCTAATCTTATATTTAACCAAAATATTAAAGAAAGTTGAAACTAAGTTTAAAGTTTCAATAAATGGAATATATGAGAGCCAAATCATGCAATGAGACTATACATCAGTTTATCCAAGGGGTGGATGAATGAGGGTAGAATGAGGCTAGCTCCATATTTTTGGACTCTCAAATAAAAGTAGAGATCCCTATAATAATGACTAATGTTATTTACAGTATCTAAAATTAATTTTCTAAAAGGTAATTGGCTCAAAAGTTTTGAGCGATAAGAGCGATTTTCCCAGCTCCATTATCATAGTTGTGATTTCCCCACTCCATTATCACAGTTTCCAAAATAGTTCATTTTCTTTTAAGTAAATTTAAGTCTATTTACTTTCCCAACACTAAT
>VDFB02263005.1:0-39142 GCA_007258455.2 Sequoia sempervirens
GAAATGAACAAGATTTTAGAGGTGCACCTGGAAACTAAAATGTGATGAAAAGAGGCTCTAGAATCCTACAAATTTTTCTATTAAGGCCAAATTGAACACTTCAAGCTAGGAAACTTAGTCCTATTTTGGGGAGATTTTGTTGGAACGGGTTTATGCCAAATGGGTGTCTAGAAATGCAAAAATCACTTTTCAGGCCTTGCAGTGGAACTAATTCACCATAGATGGTGACTTAGTTCACCTAGGAATCTCTAGAAATTTCTGGCAGGAATCTATAGCTTTCGGTTTGCACTTCTCTTCTTGATAGGTGTATAGTGTAGATTCTGTAGAAAATGAGTTGAAACAGGTCCCGAAGCTTCAATGAGGCCTTTGTTGACTTGAATTACTTCAATGAGTTGCCAACACCTTTTTAATAGTTTTCTCTTTGACAAATCTACATAAAATACCTGCAAAACACACATGCAAAGAGGGGAAAATGGGTTAAGGGTTAGAGAATAGAGGTTTGCCTTGATCAAACCCCAATTTGGTAATCAAACCCTATAAAATGAAATGAAATAGATAGATAATGGTGAATGAACAACATGCAATGCTGCAACTCACCAAACCGTTGATGTAGAAATCTCAAGATATGCAAGTAGATGCTCCAATGGATGCTTGAAAGTGCTTAGAATGCTTGAGTGAATGCTTTATAATTGCTTGAATGATTAAGTGAATGAATGGGGGTGAAAATGAGCAAAAAAATCCTTTATTTATACTTGATTTTACAATATTTCCCAGAAATAACACATCACAAACTGACCTTAAGGTTAAGAGAATAAAATATCGCCATAAAATTAAAATAATTTTGATTTTTGTGCCTAGTGGGACTAAGTCACCCCACGTGGTGACTTGGTCCCACCAGGGCAATTTTACCAAGTGTCAGAAATTAAAGTGTATTTAATGATGTTTAACATGATTATTCTAAAAAATACACTTAAGTAGGGTCATAAAGTGAATTAAGGAGCTATTTAAACATAAGAAAGGGTCAAATTAGTGATGAAAAGCCTACAATAGCATGAAAGGTTGTTACAAATCTTTACAACACTTTGAAATAAGACTTGGGAAGTGATTAAAATAGGTTTATTAAGTGAATTATAATAAAAGAGTCCTAGAAAAGTTTGAAAGTGGGTTACAACATTTCACAACACTTTTATAAGACATCTTAGAATTCTTAATGTTTCACAAGTGTCCAAGACCCAATCTGAATGTGTGTACCACATTACAACATTAAATCTAGGAAAAATCAAGGCAAAGTCCATGAGAGAGACTCAAGTGAGCATAAAAATGTCCAACTATACATTTTTTGGAAACACATTAAGCCCCCACTTTACTGAGAGGGTGAACTTGCTTCAAAATCACACTAAAGTAGCCCCAACATGCATATCAAGAGGGATCCAAATGAACTGATGCTTGGTAAGATGAGACAACAATAATCAGAAGGATGATCAAGCCCCTAGGATCAAGATCCCATGGCTGACCAAACATAAGCACAAAGGAACACACAAGAGAATGATGAAAAATAATGAAAGAGAGAAATTGAAAGAAAAGAGAGTCAGATCAAGCTTCGATTATTTTTCCATCCCGTTGTAGATCAGATCTAGGTTTTTTTTTTGGAAAAAAAATCTATACTCACTCTGAGGCTATGGAATTCATGGTTGTCTGTAGGGTGAGAAGGCCCAAAAGGTGAGAAACATACACTCATGGTTGGTATTTACTCACACACATAGAGGTGGCTATGGGGAAAATTCATGCCTCAGAATGGGCTTCCTACTCAACCATACCAAATTTATACCTCCTGATAACTTTAATAAAGTGCCACAAAAAAAAAGACATTTTGAGCTTCATAAGACAAGCAAAACTTTGTATGCTTGAAGCTCATGAACAAATGTGATGGCACCACAGGCATGCAAGTTGTGTTATGCAAGGTGGCCATGTAACAAATGAAAAATACAACATGAAAAATATGTTCAAAGGAGTCTTGCTAAGTTCATGAGGTCTTTAATTCAAGGAACATTGTGCCTAATGTCTTGAAGAGAGGACCAATCAAAGGATAAAAAATTTGCAACTCAGGGGATGCAGTGCATCGCATAATGCCACTAAGAGGAATGTAATATGCTAAGATAGATCACACTCATGAAGGAAACTACACCCAATGTCATCCACAAAGCAATGAACACATCGTATGAAATAACAAGGCTACACTAAGAACCAAGAAAAATAGAAAAATGCAAAATGAATAATGCCAATGTATGCCCCCACTTTAAAGGAATTTCTACACACCATTCTATGAGAAATTACTTTAAAGTAGAAAATGAAAAATGCAAAAAGAAGAAAGAAGACATGAGATCCAACTTGGAAGGCCCCTATTCCAAGTCATACATTTTTTAGTAAGGCTACCTCATGTGAGAAAAAAAGGAAAAGAGAAAAGGAAGGGGTTGCTCCCAAAATGAAAACACCAAACACATAAGGGATCTATAGATTTGGAGTCATTATGTTCTTTGTTGCAATTTCTGTTTAGAGAGATCAGAATTGCCATCATCCCTTGAATACATAAAATTGGAAGAATGACACAAAGAGATCAAAAACAAATAAAAAGAAAGATCCCTTTAGGGTCAACATGGAAGATACATAGGATGTCTCGACACTTTGCATCATCCCCAAAAGGAAAACACAAGAAAAAATAAAAGGCGACCAAAAATGGAAAATATTTTTGGGTCAACATGAAAGAGACATTTTGGTCTCAATGGTTTGCTTCATCCCCAAAATGAAAACATAAGAAAAAGAAAAAATAAAAGGGAAATGAAAAGGAAAAAAGGGGCATTTTGGGTCAACATGAAAGAGACATTACGATCTCAATGCCTTCCATCATCCCCAAAAGGAAAACATAAGAGACAAAAGGGGAAATGAAAAAGGAAAAGGGGACTTTTGGGTCAACATGAAAGAGACACAATGATCTCAATGCCTTGCATCATCCCTAAAAGTAAAACATAAGAAAAAGACAAAAGAAAAAGGCAAAAGAAATGTATGACATATAGAATAATGAATGTACAAATAGAAGAATTTCAAAAAGAGAAGGAGATCATCAAAAATCACATCACAAGGGAACATGATACACACATGAAAAAATGAAAAAGAAAAAGAAAATGCAAAAGACTAGTAAGGAAAATGCAAGTTAACCGTCGAGCGAGTCATTTTCCTCCCAATCATGTTCATGATATGTTGACGGTAGGCAACTAGCCAAAGGTACAAGTGCAATTTCCAAACAAGGGGAAGCACCAGGTTCTAAATTCTTTGTAGGAGATTTATCATTTAATCTCATGGAAGAGGAAAATAATGTGTTTCGATCATTATGCACCTCTTTGTCTATTTTAGTGATCTCATCATCATCATCCAGATTAATTACAATAGGAGGAGGAATGATAATGTCCAATGAAGGGTGTACCATGGGTTGTGCTTGTAGTATTGGATCATTTTGTTGTGATTGGGAAGGAGGGTCTTCATGCATTGCTTATGTCAAGTACATATGTTTATTTTCTTTATTTTCTTTGTCTTGTTACCTGCGATAAAGGGCATGACGTCTATGCCTACACTCCCTAGCTCCTCTATTTCTTTTGGTTTTATTGTTGAGTTTGTTTGTGAAAGAGAGGGTTGATCAACCATAGGTTTCTTTTGGTCCCTAAGGGGTGGAACAAAAGGAACCATAGAAGGTTGTTCATCCACTTTCTCCTTTGCTTTAATTTTTTTTATACAAGGAGGCATGACATAGTTGTTATCATTATCTCGTGGTCATTTCAATGATGTGTGGGAAACTTCGGGTGTTGGTTGAGTTTGATGGAACGGTTCTTGTTTAGATTGAAGCATTGTTTCATCTAGGATAGGAGTGCTGGAAGTGGATGGGGACATGTTACGAAGAGACAATTCTATAATTTTTTTGCTTTAAACTTTTGGTAAACAATGAAAAAGAATTATTTGTGAGGCGTTATAAGTTCCATGGGATCTGGGAAAAAGGATTCTAAGGAGAAATTTCCATTAGAAGACAAATGGTTAAAGCCACTATGGTTAATAGTGAATATGTCATTATCAAGAGGAAACTTTAAACATTTGTGTATGACAGAAGGAATAGTTTTCATTGAGCAAAGCTAAGGATGGCCTAGCCACAAATGAAACTGGTATGATTGTGGGATGATGGAGAACGTGACATCCAATGCTTTAGGTCCTATTTGTAATGGAACGACAATTGATCCTATCATAGGGAAAGCAAAACCTTTGTGTGTTTTAATCCATGCTCTTAGTTTATCATAATCATCTTGATAAAGGTCATGTAACACCAAAAATTCCTCAGCGATCACATTCTATCCATAGGTGGGAACTATGAGTATCCCATTGGTGGGCTTATCATAAATACTACTGACTATGTAAAGAGGACCATTAGGGAGATTTGGAAGTATTTCCTTAGAGGAGAAAGTAATATCGAGAGATTTCTTAGGTTGGCCCTTACAATGGATAACATCTATCACACCTACCATTTCATCCATAAGATTAATATTAGTGGTCTATGTAATAGGATCAAGATGTTCAATACCTTTATAAACATTCTTCACATAATTATTTTGAGTTTCACTAGCTTTGACAAATGAAACATTATGTTTAGGCATGGGATTAGTGAAAATTTGCAAATTTTGATTTGGATGGGCAAGAGACTTATTGCCTTGATCATTAATACCTGGAATGGATAGATGGTCGTAATCAATTAGGTCTTGCACAAGGTGTTTAAGATGCTTACAATTTTCCATGTCATGTCCATTTTGTCTATGATAATGATAAAAAGCATTGGCTTTAAATTTTGGAGGTAAAGATTTAGTGGTATTGGGTGCTTTAATGATAGGTAAGGTAATCATTTGTTGTTGCAAAAGTTGGGACATTGGGTTATGAAAGGTATCTGGTAAAGGTGTGAACTATCGTTTTTGATCTCCATAACTATAAGGTATCATGGCTTTAACAACTCTGCTACTTGGTTGTTGATGGTCTGAGTTGGTTGTTGAGGGGGGATAAAGTATAAAAACCCTTTGTTTTTTTTTTCTAAATGGTTGTGAATTGTTGGGATTGGCATGTTCAGATTTCTCAGTTTGGCTAGAAGTGGACTTTGCATCACAACTACTAACAAAATTGTGATAATCACAAGGGGTGGTACACAAGTGCATAAAAGAGGTAAATTTCATCATGGAGAGTTTAGCTTGATGTTTAGTTTGCAAGTTCTTTATAAATATCTTTTGAAGATGTGGATCAAGAATATTGACATTGATTTGGGAATAAAGTGATTGATATCGTGAGATAAAATTAGTTATCTTTTCTTCCCCATGTTTTTTACATCGCATCAAATTGGCCAAGGTCTTCTTTGGATTCATATGCACTTGGAAATGATTTATGAATGAATTGAATTGTTTGGTAAGGATGAAAACCATTCTAAGGTAGTGTCTTTTAAAGTACTCAAAAATAGTTTTTCCAACAGTTTATCATCAAGGAAAAAGTCACTACATAAGATGATGTAAGCATTAACATGTTTAGAAGGATCTCCATTCCCTCCATATTTCTCAAATCTAGGCATATCTATTCCTTGTGGCATCAGTGTTCACAATATTTCTAGAGATAGTGGACTGCTACGAACATAATAGGTGGGTGGTTCATTCTGGTTTTGGTTTATGGTGTATATTTGATTTTGCATGGAGGAGACAATTTGGAAAAGTTGTGTTATGAGAGGGTCAGTATAAGTGGTATGAGGTGGAAGGGAAAGTGATTATGGAGTGTATGTAGTAGTAGGGAAAGTAAATGTAATACTTATAGATGGTATGGTGGAAGAGGATAGAACATGCGATGCCACATAAGAATTAGGAATGCTAGCAAGAATAGTAGAGGAAGGAATGACATTGCTAATGTATGGCATTGTTGTCATGACTTGAGTGGTATAGGTAGGTATGGATGCTACTATTGAAGGAGGAGGAGTATGAGGTACTCCTTGACTAACCATAGTATTTTCTGGTTGAGATGTACTAGAGGTGGGAGGAACATGTTTGTGGTATATCTCAACTATTTGTTTCATAACATCTAGGCCTTCATCACATTCAAGCATGTGATGGAGGTTCTCTATGGAAGGAATTTCAATGGTTGTAATATTTTAAAGACACACATGATGTTGAAGATGTGTTAAGTCCTCATGAATTTTAATGATTTTGTCTTGTGAGATGTGATCATTCGGTGTGTCAACTTGCATGTTATTGGAAGCCAAAGAGTTGCTAAAGGTAGGATCCATGCCTAGTGTACTAGTTGCAATACTAGGAATGGAAACTTTAGACAACCCAAAATCCATGGTGAGTGTATTATCATGGGATAACATGAGTCTTGAACTTCTCACTAAGGTATTAGCAATAGGACACCAAATACTCATACAAAGGTTTCTAAATGCGAGTGAATGCAAATGCAATGTAAACTAAGAACAGTAAAATGCTAATAACTACAATTCTAGAAATGGTAATAGAAATGAAACAATATAAAATAGAAAATGTAGAAAATGTTTTGAAAATGCTAGAAATTACAGTGCTAAATGTGCAAGAGGCCTAAGTCACCCAGTGTGGCGAATTAGTCCCAGTAGTGATTTTTTTTTAGATTTTTGAAAAAAATTAAATGGAATTTTATATTTTTCAAATTTTCAGATGCATATATAATATGAAAATGTAGGTTTTTGTGGAATTTTTAATGAAATGTAATGCAAAAATGCAAACTATATGAGCTTTTCAATAATGCAATTTTTAAAACCCTAGGATGTAAATGAAACAATATAAAATCTAATGCAATGTTGATGCAAGTTATTCCTAGGATGTAAATGCACTGAAAAATTAGAAGTAAAATGTTCTAAAGGAAAGTTCACCAAAATGAACCACAAATTTTTGTAGGAGCTTCTCTCTTACACTTCTAGGGATTTTCACCTAAAAGGAGAGAGGTATCCCACAAAAACTTGGGGGTTCACTCAAGACTAATGCTAGTATGACTGAAATATGTCTAAATGCAATGTCCTAAATGTGAAGAACAAATAAAAGATAATGAATATTAATGCAAAACTTGAGAAATGTATTTTTTTTTAAAACACAATGATTTATGCAAAATGACCTAAGAATGCAGACAAACAATAGCATAAATGAACAAGATTAGAGATGTGCACCTGGAAACTAAAATGTGATCTAGAGAGGTTCTAGAATCCCATAGATTTTTTTGTTAAGGCCAACTGGGACACTTATGCCAAGCTGGGCGACTTAGTCCTATTTCAAGAAAATTTTGTCAGAATAGGTTTCTGCCAAACAAGTGTCAAGAAATTCAAAATAACTTTTCAAGTCTAGAAGTGGGACTAACTCACCATAGATGGTGACTTAGTCCACCTAGGAATCTCAAGAAATTCAAGGCAGGAATCTGTAGCTTTTGGTTTGCACTTCTCTTCCTGATAGGTTTCTGACTCATATTCTGTAGAAAATGAGCTGAAAGGGATCCCCAAGCTTCAATTTGGGCTTTGTTGACTTGAATTACTTTGATGAGTTGACAACACCTTTTTAACACCTTTCTCTTTGAAAAAACTACATAAAAGACCTACCAAACACACATTCAAAGAGGGGGAAAAGGGTTAAGGGTTAGAGAATAGGGGTTTTCCTTGGTCAAACCCTAATTTGGTAATCAAACCCTAGAAAATGAAATGAAATAGAGAGATAATGATGAATGAACAACATGCAATGCTACAACTCACCAAATCATTGATGTAGAAATAAAATATATGCAAGTAGATGCTCCAATGGATGCTTGAAAGTGCTTAGAATGCTTGAGTGAATGCTTGATAATTGCTTGAATGATTAAGTGAATGAATGGGGCTAGAAATGAGAGAAAAAACCTTTATTTATACTTGATTTTATAGTATTTCCCAAAAATAACACATCACAAGCTGACCTTAATGTTAAGAGAATAAAATCCCACCAGAAAATTAAAATAATTTTGATTTTTGTGTCCAGTGGGACTAAGTCGCCCCAGGTGGTGACTTGGTCCATTGGGGCAATTTTATTGGGTGTCAAAAATTAAAGTGTATTTAACAATGTTTGATGGGATTATTCTAAAAAATATGCTTAAGTAGGGTTGGAAAGTCCATTAAGGGGCCATTTAAACATAAGAAAGGGTCAAATTAGTGATGGAAAGCCTAGAAAAGCCTAAAAGTTTGTTACAACTCTTTACAACACTTTGAAATAAGACTTGGTAAGTTATAAAAAAAGGTTTATTAAGTGAATTATAATAAAAGTGTACTAGAAAAGTGGGAAAGTGGGTTACAACACTTTAGAAAACTTTTACAAGATATCCTAGAATTCTTAATGTGAATATGTTGACCACATTACAACATTAAATCTTGGAAAAATCAAGCCAAAGTCCATCAGAGAGACTCAAGTCAGCGTAAAAATGTCCAACTATACATTTTTTGGTGACATAGAAAGAAATCGCTTGGTGTGATCACTTATTACAACTAGAAAGGCCACATTAGAAGTACTAATCTATGTTATGCCTCATGATCTTTCATATAATCTCCTTCTAGGCAAGCCATGGTTTCATGGAATGAATGGTGTGCCTTCTACTCTTCATCATAAAATGAAATACATATAGAACAACAAAGTGTACACACTTGACATTGATCATGAGCCTTATAGTGTTTTAAAAATTGAAAAAGGTAAAGAAAATCCTTTGGAAACATTAACACCAACTACACAAGTGGAAGATATGCAACACAAAGAAAAAGATAAAAATATTGAGGTAGTCATGAAGCTGTTAGAAGATTATTATGGTTCCTTATATTTCATGCCAACATTCATGGGAGAATACAAGAGCATAAACAAAGATTTAGATAAGGGAAAAGAAAAAGTGGTACTATCAACACAAAATTTAGATGACCTTCAAAAGCATCCACCTCGATCACTCTAGAAGAAAAAGAAAATTACATGACAAACTTTGACAAACTTAATCATGAACAACCCCCAAATCCTAAGGAAATGAAAAAAATTTATGGAAGAGGTTATGAGCTTATGAAACAACTTGGGTATAGTTGAAATGGATGTGGTGCTAGAGAACAAGGTATCTGTGTCCCCATCGAGCTTAACATGCAAGAAATAACTCATGGTCTTGGTTATTGTCCTTTGATAGAAATAAAAAATCCTTCACTTAACATCAACACTCTCACAAAAAGATTCTTCTAAGCCAACTTTAATAGTAATGCATCTTGAACTAATAGACACTAGTGGTCTTGGTTGTTTTCCTTTACAAGAAACAAAAAAAAAAAAAAATCTTCGCTTAATGTAAATTTCATCTTGAAAAACACTAATGATTTGAATTCACTGGATTTTACACCCTCCTATAAAGGAGAGAACAAAATATCGCAATCTAAAGAGTCTTGTGTAGTTATGACAACTAATAATAAGCAAGAAATATCTTTTCCACAAACTACAGGAACACCTTCTACCATTGATCAAGAGGGTATCTCGTCAAAACTCCTCCAAGATCACTTGATATCTCTCCCTCCAAGAACTCAAAAGAAATTTTATTACAAGAATTCATTTTGTGCATATCATATAGTTCATGGTCATGCTACTAATTAGTGTAAGACTTTGAGTAGTAAAATCCAACATCTTAAGGAGTTTGGTGCTCTTCCTTATGTGGGGGCACCTCATTCCTCTAATCAATACTGATTTTCACTCTAGCATGTTTCTCATTAATCATTTTGTCTCATCCTTGTCCTACACTAAGTGGGGCCAAGGGTTTAGATATCCTTGTTCTCGTATGTCACTTGACATTGTCTCTTTTGGCTAGCTGACCACCTTTCATGTACATATAAGAGCAAGCTTGGGATGTGGACAACATGCCTTAAGATTGACTCACATGTGACATACTTATTCATGATGTAGCTTATTGGAAACATATGACTTGGCATAGGGCTCTTTGAATAAGCTCTCATATATCTTTGTACTTTAAAGAAATTTCTCACAGTAATGGTGTTAGCAACCAATTTAAAGTGGGGGCATACATCAAAACTCATGTTTTATTGTGTGATTTTATTCTTTCTTGTGATGTGTCCTCTTCTTGGTGTTGTCATTGAGCTTGATTTCCTCCAAGATTGAAATATTTCTTTAACTTGTCCTCTCTTGGAAACATTAGGCACAATTTTCCCTAAGATGAGACCTTGCACGAACTAAGAAAAATCCCTTTGAACATTCCTTGCACTATTTTGCATTTACAATGTCTCTGAGTTTCAAGCATATGAAGTCTTGCTTGCCTCATGGAGCTTGAAGATCATTTTTGTGTGGTACCTTATGGAAGTTATCAAGAGGTATAACTTTGGTATGGTTTGAGTGAGAAGCCCAACCGAGGCAAAAATTTCCACATAGCGACTTATGTGTGTGTGTGAGCGCATACCAACCATAAGTGTATGTGTCTCACCCCTTAGGAATTTTCACTCAATAGATAGCCAAGAGTTTTGTTGCCTCAGAGTGAGTTTGCATTCTTTGGACAAATAGCTAGATCTTATCCACATTGTGTTGGATAAACAATTGAAGCTTGATCCACCATTTTTATTTTTTCTTATTTTTTTTCTTCTAGTTATTATCATTGTATGATCACGTATCTTGTTCTGCTACAAATATTTCACCTCATGTGTGTCCTTTCATGCTTATGTCATTTTGACATAGTATCTTGGATCCTAGGGGCTTGAATACTTCCTCAGTCTTTGTTATCCTAGAACATCTACATTGGTACACTTGGACCCCTCTTGAATGTCTACTTTAGTGTGAGTTTGAAGCAAGTCCATACTCTCACTAAAGTGGGGGATAAATGTGACCATTGATAAAAAAAAAGTATGCCTTTTCCATTGCTTGATTTGGGAATAATTAATGGTAAATTGGACTTAATGTCCCCTTGATCTAGTGTTGTGAGGTGGTTTACACATCCACATTAGGTCTTGGGCTCGCTTTAAGCTAAATTGACTTCACTCTATCCTAATTTAATGTTGTCAAATGTATTTATTTACATATTCACATTAAACTTGGGAGGCTCATATATGTGGACATAATCTAGTGTTCTAATGTGTTTTACACATTCACATGGGATTTAGGGCCCTTCTAAGCTAAACAGACTCAATTTTTCTTTAATTTCATGTTGTAAAGTGAATTTATTTACACTTTCACATTGTATTTTAGACCTTATTACATTTATTACCTTTGTATCATCATTAATAGGCCCTTATGACCCCATATTGTGCATCCCATGGCATATTTTGATAAAAAAACCTAAAAAAATAAAAATAAAAACATAAAATATTCACTTCCCAACACTTTAACATGGAAAATAGCCCATGTGGGACCTATTCGCCACATTTGGAAAATGAGTCCCATCCAGGTGGGACTCATTCACCCAAGATGGTGAATGAGTCCCATTTGGCCTATTTTTTAGGCTTTAAGTAGGAAAAGTGGGTTTTTAATTAAAATTTCTTCAATGTCATCCTTGGGGATTAAATTAGCGATTATGTGAGTGGCTTGATTATATAACAAAAATTTCAAATCCTCATTTCATCCAACCATCATGTATTCAAGTTGTCAATTCAACCAAGCAAGAGTTAAGCACTCCAAGTCTTTACAAGGTCATCAAGATAGCATTCAAGATCAATTCTAAGGAATTCAAGGGAATAATTCTTCACCAATTATTGCAGCCATTCAAGATCCATCATCATGAAAAGGTTATAATTGCATTATCTCTTGTTCATGCTTCACTATCTTATTTCATCATATGGTTTAATTACCTCAAAGGGGTTTGAGCAAGGGAAACCCAGGCCATTCCCTAACAATCAACATTTTCTCTCTCTCTTTGTGTGATTGTAGATCTAGGTGCTTTGTAGGCTTAAATACCATTGAAGAATAGGTTACAAGGTTGTTGGAGTTGTCTCCCCATTTCCTATTTCATCATCTTCACAAAAAGTCACCTACATGCCTAAAATTGGCAATTTTAGATCCAAAAATCAAGAGGAATGGGAAGAGCAGACAATAAAGACCAAATTCATACCTTCAAGTTTCAAAAAACCTTAAGTTGATTCATTCACCAAAACTGGTGAATGAGTCCCATTTTGGGTCAATTTTGAGATTTTTGTAGTTCCAGATACCCTTTTCCGAGAAACCTATTCTTGTACAAAAACCCCAATCTGGGACTAATTCACCCAGATTGGTGAATGAGTCCCACTAGGCCTAGAAATCAACATTTTTAGGATTCCGAACCTCCATTCTTCCTCCTTCAATTTCCTAGGTGCACATTTCTAGTTTCATAATCTTTTGTTACATTCTACTTGCATTTTTAGGTCTTTTTGCATATCACACTATGTTTTCAAACATTTTATATTTTCCAAGTTAACACTTGGTGGTGTACCCCCTTTCTTGTCTCAATCATCTCCAAGGATACCTTATAGTTAGATATCTCACATCCCTCATTGGGTTCAGATCTCGAAGGTGCCCTTGAATGTGAATATTGTGAAATCGGATCCTTGTCCTTGTATCCATTTTGTGAACAAGGAAGTGAAGCATCCATTTCTAGTGTCCACAATACAAAGATTGGGATGAAGACAACCTACTATAGGTTGACTCACATGTTCCTTACTAGTATTTTTATTTTTCATGTTTCTTGTGATTGCATTTGCATAATGTGATCCCCTATGACGTTTTGTTTAATGCATCTCTCTTTTTGTGCTTTCCTCTATATGTACCTACTTTCTTCTCTATGTCGTAATCATTTTTCACTTGTATTCCATTTTCCTTTTGGTGATGACACAAGGCATCAAGACACTTAGATCTCTTCCATGTTGACCCAAAATATTTTCCTTTATCTTTTTCATTTGTATTGTGTTTTCCTTTTGGGGATGACACAAGGAGTCGAGACATTTAGGTCTCTTCCATGTTGACTTGAAAGGATTTTTATTTGTTTTCATTTTGTTTGTCTTCTTCTAGTTCTATGAGTACTAGGGAATGATGACAGTTTCAAGCTCTTAAAACAACAATGTAGCAAAGAAATACTAACCATGAATCCATAGATTCCTTATGTATTTTTTAGGGCAACCCTTCCTTCCTATTTTATGGTATAGATTTATTTTGGAAACATATGACTTGGCATAGATTTTTTTGAGGAAATATCTCATGTATTAGGAGAAAACATGGGGTACTTTAGAGCAATTGCTCATAGTAATGGTGTTAGAAACCACTTTAAAGTGGGGGCATACATTGATGACATCTTTCAACATATTTCATGGCATGATTTTTTTTTTATTGTGATGTGTCCTTTCCTTGGTGGTGTCATTTGGTTTGATGTCCTCCAAAAGTGTGATATTTCTAAGCATATGATCTACCTTAGTGGCATGATGTGAAGTGAGAGGCATTCCATCAGTGGCGATCTAATACTCTTTGACTTGTCCTCTCTTGGAGACATTAGGCACAATGTTCCCTAAGAAGAAGAACTTACATGAGAAAAGAAAAATCCCCTTTGAAAAAAACTTGTAGACATGAAATTCAAAAGCATACAAAATCATTACATTGTGGTGCCCTATAGAAGTTTTCAGGAGGATAAGTTCGGTATGGTTGGCCACCTCGATTGGAATAACTCACCTAGTAGATGGACTGAGGTTCCACTACCTTAGAGTTAACATGCATGTTGGGACAACTCACCTAGTGGAAAAACTAAGGCTCCACTACCCCAGAGTGAGAAATGCATGTTATAGAAAAACAACCCCATTCCATAGTGTGTTGGAATGTTTGTTCTTCATCCTTGATCCTTTGTTTTTCTTTGTTTTTCTTGGCCTTTGATAGGGTATGACTATGTATCTTTTTTATTTCTACATACTTATATACGTGTCTTGAATGTCTACTTTAGTGTGAGTTTATCATGGGGGAGAACTCTCACTAAAGTTGGGGAAAATCATAGCATTGAAAAAGTAATCCTTTTTCACACTTAATTTGGGAATAATTGATATAAAATTAGCTTAATTATGCCTTGATTTAGGGTTGTAATGTGTTGTACAAATTCACACTAAGTCTGGGGTCCTTTTAAACAAAGTGGACTTAATATGTTCCTTATTTGGGGTGTTGTAAAGTGTTGTATTACACTTTTACATTTATCTAGGGTTTCATTAATTAATTATAGTTAATTAACATTAATTGGGCCCTTTAACTCAAATTTAAGCCTTGTTGATTACACTTTCTAAAAGATCTATCCCGACACCCAATAATGATATTGCATGGCATTTAATTTGGAAAATTTAAGGTCATAGAAAATGGTGCTAGGACCCATTCACCTTTAGTGGTGAATGGGTCCTCTCCACATAGGGTATCCCTTTCCTGACATTTTTGAAATGGGTTTTGGATGTTATTACATCCCCCCGAAGCATGGTACTAGAAAGCTATGCTAGGACCCATTTGTGTTTAGTGGTGAATGGGTCCTCCTCACATAGGACACCCCTTTTTGAATTTAATTATGGCAATATCATAATGATTTTCAATCCTAGATCTAGTGTCAACTTGAATTATTTGAATTTTAGGTCTAATTCTTAGATTTAGTATAAATATAAGGTTAATTCACATAGTTTCATCTAATATTTTCACTTGAGACCATCCTAATACTTTACAAGAGAATTATAGAGAAATTTAAGAGCATTTTCAAGGGCATTCAAAGGTAGATTATAAGGGTTTATTGTAGCAATTCAAAGTCATATCATCGTGTCAAAGGAATAGTGCATTCAAGCATGTTGTGGAGCTAAGATTGTTGATGTAGCATTAAGGATCAATTTGTAAGCATTGTTTCACATCTAATTTGAGATTAATAACTACATTCTACAATGCCACTTCATGTTAGTTTGTAGATTTACATTCCAAGACAACTTCCAAGGTATCAACATTTCATTATTTCATGCTCATGATTCAATTTCACTATTTCATCATTTGGTTTAATTACCTAAAAGGGGTTTTACTAAGGAAAACCCCTATTCACTAACAATCAACTATTTTTTCTCCTCTTGAATGTGTGTTTTCAGATTTATAGGTTGAAGATCAAGTGGAGAACAAATTGGAAGAAAAATTCCCAATGTTGTCAAGTTGCAAAGTTTTCATTCATATTGCCAGAACATAGATATAAGGCTACAAAATTTGCTACAAGTTTTCAAGAGTTGATAACCGAGGATCTGAGAGTGTTGACATCAAGGAATAGAACCCAAATCTTAGCTTTAGAAACCCTAATAGTGACCCATTTTCCACTAAAGGAGGATGAGTCCTTTGTGACCTAAAAATAGCCTTCTTGCAACAAGGTATACACCATTCTAGCCTCTCAAAACTTCCCTTTTCATTGCTATAATAGTTAGTATTAGCTTTTTATTGTTATTTAGCCATTTTTGCCCTCATAATTGCATGTTTTATAGTGTAAATTAGTGGTTTATCATCTTGATAAATTCATTTTGATGCAAACCCTATTTTTCCATTAAACACCTCTATAATGTCAAAATGAACTTTACAAGTTCTAGATTTTTTTCTTCTATTAAACAGTCCATGAAGAATGTTTAGGGAAAAATTAAAAATCTTCCCATTCATTAGGGCATAATTTTCTGCCTTTGTCATCATCAAGCCACACTTTTACCCTCCCTGACCACTATCAAGAGGAACATTTGGTCATCCAAAACCCTTCCAACCCCCCTTAGGGCCACATTTCTACTTTTACAGTAGATGACAACCTTCCCATTACTCATCGTATTACTAGAGCCTAGGGGAAAAACCTTTTTAATAAGGAAATCCCTCATGATCCCATTCAAAGTGTTTCTTTCCTCAAGGGAACTCTTATTTCTACCTCTAGCTCTGATAATTTAGATAATTCAAATGATGAGTCTTGGAAAACTACCCTTGGAAATTCCCCTATGCACTCCCCTTTTGATTATGAACTTTTTGATGTCCCCAATACCCCTCTTATCATTAACCCCTCTAGCCCCAATAATTATCCTAAACTCTACATTAATTTGGATGGGACCTCTGCTAAACCTAATGTGGGTAATGATATTTGTGCCTCCTATGATCCCCTTTGATATAAAATGAATGAAATTTCAGTGATTTTCAACATCAAGAATGACATCCTAAAGTGGCTTCTAGGTCGGCTCATTACTATGAAGGAAAAATCCAAGTATTAGAAATCAAGGTTATTGACCAATAGGCTTCATGGCCAAATGAGGTTAAGGATGATGGGAATTTGGATATGCTTTCCTCCCTTACCAAATCGTTTGACATATGGGCTAATTGGGACAAGGAGGTGCATGAGCTAAGAGCCCTTGTGGGCATGGATGAAGATAAAATAAAATTATAAGAGGAGATTGAAACTATTCATAGTAACCAACACAAAATAATACAATGCCTCCAAGACATTATTTATTACAACAAGGATACTATAAAGAATACCACCATGATCAACTAGGTCTTTCTACAAGAGCTATGGAAAATTCATGGAAAAAGGGTGGTTGAGGGTGGTCTTGATGATAGTCATGCACAAAAAAATGCAAGATGGTGGGTAGTTCCTTTCAAGACACTACTATGGAGAACCATCCCATTCATAAGGGAACCTTGTCCTTCAATGAGAAGCTCCACTTCTTAGCTAAGGAGTGACAATAAATTAGTGGTCTTATGCTTTTGAGAGACCGATAGGAGTTTTTGTCCCCTACTCGTTTTGCTCTATGTGTTGTTTTTTTTTCTCTTGTTTTTATTAGATTAAGACTATAAGGGCCAGTACCCATTAGAAAATAGCCATTAAGGGAAATAAGGGGCTTGTGAGAAGTGAAACACCCAACAAACTAAAGAAAGAACTTAAAACATAAACAGTTTGAGTAGAAAAAATAAAAAGAGAAAACCTAGACAAAAGACCAACACGAGACCAAAAAACACCTACAGGTCTCCCAACAACTTGATACCACTAATAGCCTTCCACTCTTAAGCCAAGAAGTGGAGCATCTCCTCAAAAGATAGGGGGCCTTTTTGAATAGCCTAAGTATCCACCATGGCATTTAAGGCCAGTTTTTGTTTCTCTTTTTAGTCAATTAGTTGTTGTTTCTTTTTTTTTCTTTCTAAGTGTTTCACTTGTCATTAACCCCTTGTTTGGCATCTATGGCCATATTTTAATGGGTATGGTCTCTATTTCTTCTAATCTAATCAAAACATTAAAACATTTATCTCTACATTTGCACCTTGTGTGGAATAAAATTTTCCTTTGAGCTGGTTTCTTTTCTTCAATCAACAATGCTCTCCTAATGACAAGAGTTTCTCCTCTTTTTGCATCTTTAAAATGCTCAAATTATACTTCCTCATCTACATACACAACTACACATTACCTTCAAGTCTCCTATTAGTCCTTCCTTGATGTTTTCGATACTCATTTGCTCGATGTCCTTCTTCCCCACATTAGAAACAAGTTCCCCTCAAGCCTCCTCTCCCAGGGGCTTGTCCAAATATTCCTCTTTATCTTTGTTCACCATTTTTTTGATCATGAGAGTGATAATAATTAACTCCTTTTTGGTTCTGACTAGAACCAGCTTCTTCATTCTTCTTTTTATCTTGATTTCTTCCTTCATATGATCTTCCACCAACTCTTCCACCATTATCTCTTCCTCTTTTGTATCTTTCAATTCTTCTATCTATCTTCCCTTTTACCTTTAGGGAAAAATGATAATCATCTTCTATTATGGCCATTCTGAGCAAACTCAACTCTTCTTGAATACTTGGTTTCAACCCATTTATATAACGAGCCACCTTTTCCTTATTGACCTCTAAATGGCCTGTTTTGATTATGACTCCCTAGAACTCTTCTATGTAATCCTTGATAGACATACCAACTTACCTCAAACCTTGCATTTTTTTTAGTAGACCTAACTCATAATCAATAGGAATAAACTATCTCTTTAACTTCTATACCATTTAGTCCCTTATTGTGGTTTTATCTTTATGTCTTCTATTTCTTTCTATTTGTACTTATTTCCACCTAATTTTAGCATGACCCTTCAATTTGGTCTTTACAAATATAACCCTCTAAGGATCTTCTATCTCTTCATACTAAAAGTACTCTTCTATGTCATTGATCTAGTTAATCAATTCTTCTAGATTGAGATTTCCAGAATATGCAGAAAACTTCAATCCTTTCTCTTTTCCCAATCTTGAGAGGGCCTTCAATAATTTGATGTGATCATGGTATTCTAGTTCGTTCCGTGCTTCTTCATACCATTCTTCCTCTTCACCTTCATCTCCTCTTATATGATTAATTCCTCTATGTATCTCCTCTTGAAGTGCTTGAACTTTCCTCTCTAGGGGTCTTAAACCCTCATATTGTACTCCAATTTTTCTTCCACCACCACAAATTTCTTTGCAAAGGAATTTATATCACTTGTTTACAAAACCACAACCACAAGTCTTAGTGTAAAATGCCTAATGTTAGATGACACACTCAAAAACTCTTGCTTTGATACCACTTGATGAAGGGAGACTCTCCCTCGAACACACCTTACACATAAAATAACATTCTAGAACAACAAACATGCAACTTTATTATATTCTCATAAATCATCTGCATACATGCAATCAAATGCATTACAACTATCTAGTCACCAAACCATTATTATAAAAATATTGGCTACAAATACATGCAGAGAATTAGATATGCAAGTTTATGAATGACAATAATGGCCACTAAAACCCCAACCTTTGTTTGGTACTAAAAAGCAATAAATTTTTCTATTTCTTCATCCAGAATGAATTCACTTTCTTTTGTAACCACTTTATAAGACTTTTTCACTTTCCAATGAAATTTCACATCCATTTTTGGAACCCAATAGATTCAGTTATCCTTTTTTCCGAATTTAGAAAATTCCTAAATTTTAGTCCAATTTTTCAAGAGCCATAACTTTTGACTCGAGTGTTGGATTGAAAAATCGTCAAAGCCATTGGAAAGATATCATTGAGTACAGAGGGTGAAATAGTATATTTTTAATTTATACCTTGTTTTCAACCACTTTTTGGGCCCATCGTAAACATCTAGGTACCTCAAAACTAACTTTGAATATTTTAAAAGGGATATTTAAGAAAATAATAATAATATCTCACAAATGACAAATGGTATTGAAGTGATTTCTTCACCATTTTCTTCAGTTCACCATTCTGGAGCTTTTTGTAAGATTTCATGCCCATACGTGCACAAATGCTAACTTACTAAAAGTAGAAACCTACTATTTTTAGCCTTTCTAATCTTACTAAAAATAGTAAGTAATCCTGCCATTTTTAGCCCATAAAAATGATTCACTAAACCTAACAAAAATGAAAATAAACAATTATCTTTTGTGATAGAAGATTTCTCTTACACTTGAGATGATCTTACATCACTATATAAAAGTATACTTAGCATGTTGATTGCTTATATTAATTTTAGATGCATTTTCCTAATAGTTCACACATGCATCAAACCGAGGGAAATTTTCATATTTAAAATTACATATCTATGCCCATTTCGTTAATTTTTTGGGACTATTTTGATTAGGGTATCCTAATGCAATAATTATCTTACAAGTGGTACATTTATGTATGAATTAATTTCATATATTTATCATTGTTATGACTAATATAAAATTTTATATCTTGAACCCAAAATTTACTATTCTAGGCTACCTTGGATCAAATTCATGGGAAAGGATCTAAGCCAAGTAAGATTTACTATCATTGATCTAATAATTTCACTTTAAAATCTAAATTTAAATTCATCTAAGGTTGATAATTTCACTAGCCATAATGAGCCAACCCAAGACATGTTTTGTTAACTTGTGAGCCTAATTATTATATTTTATTACATTCATTCTTCATTTGAAAATAAACTAGAATTCTTTGAACACATTTAGATTTCAATTTGCAAAGGGAATAAAGAGGATTTAGCATATATTTATTTTACTTCATCCTAGTTATGTTGAATTCTTTCTTAAGTATTCTCTAATAGGTATAAAACCAATTTTTTTATAGGTGTGGCCTAGATGAATATGGCCTAGATGAACATCAACCTTGTGATTTAACAGATTCTCCAATTGTGTTTAAAACCAATACTAGTCCTAGAAATTAGATATCATGAAAGTGAGGTAATCAAGTTGCATATTGTAGGAAGTACTGAAATCAACTAAAAAATTTATAAGATTTTTTTTGTATAGAAGATAATATTTGCTTTGATGTAGAATAATTTTGCTTACACATTTTTAACTTGAATTACAAATATTAAATTTTATAAATCTTCAATCTCTATAGAAAACTATTAAAAATATATATAATATTAACCATTCATCTTTTCTCATTTATCATATGACTTTTTTTTATTGAAATCTACTTAAATATTACTCTAAATTAAATTAGTATTCAATTTTATCTACAATTAATTATTATTTAATAAAATAAACTTAATTGATTAATTTTAAATTTATGTTAGTTATTTTTTTAGGACATAGAAACATTTTTTTATCTACACAGAGCAGCTAATAAAATCTCAGCGATTGTGGTTGAAGGTAGAACTTATGAGGAAGAAGAGGACATCAGAAGAGAGGCTGCCCTATTCTTTAAGAACCTTCTGTCTGAGAAAGAGGGAATTAACTTGGAGGATCAAAACCAATTACTGGAGGCTATCCCTAGGATTGTTAACTCTAGAGACAATGAAATGCTGACTGCTATACCAACTAGCGAGGAAATTAAAAAAGTTGTTTTCTCTTTTGAAGGAAGCAAAGCGCCTGGTCCTGGTGGCTTCCCTTTACTTTTTTCCATTGGTTCTAGGACATTGTTGGGGAGGATGTTGAGAAGGCGGTGAAAGAGTTCTTTCGTTCTACAAACCTTTTGAAGGAGTTAAATGCCACTTTCTTGGTTCTTATCCCCAAAAAACCTGGAGTGCAGGATTTTGAAGGCTTCAGACCTATCAGCCTCTGTAACTCCTATAAAATTATTTTAAAGGTGCTTACCTCTAGGCTACTTCTCATTCTGCCCACTATTATTGCTCCTCAACAGAATGGTTTTGTGCCTGGAAGACAAATTCTTGACTCCATTGTCCATGCTCATGAGAATATTCACTCCCTCTTGGTTTCTAAATTAGAAGGATTCCTTCTAAAGCTCGACATCTTGAAGGCTTATGACAGGGTGGACTGGAACTTTCTGTTTAAGATCTTAAAATCTTCTGGGTTCAATGAAAGGGTTTTGCAGCTGATTGAACAACTCATCACTTTTGCTTGAGTGGCGGTTCTAATTAATGGGTCCCCTTCCACCTTTTTCTGTAGCTCTAGAGGGTTAAGACATGGAGATCCCATTTCTCCTATCCTCTTCACGATTATGGCTGAGAGTTTTGGTAGGAATATGAGTAAATTGGTGGCCCAAAGATCTATTATGGGGCTCAAACTATCTTCGAGCAATTTGATATGCTCTCATCAATAGTTCATGGATGACACTTTGCTGATGGGTAGATCTACTGTCTTAGAAGCTAAATAGATGAATTTTTTTTTGGATACCTATGGAGGAGCTTCTAGTCAGGTGATAAATAAGCAAAAAGCTCATTGTATTTCTTTAACACACCTTTGTACAGACAGAGGAAGATAGTTGGAATTCTCGGTTGCAAGATAGAGTCCCTTCCTGCTACTTATATGGGATTACCGCTATGCTTAAAACCTCTGAATTATTTCTGGATCTCTCTAGTTGATAGGTTTGGGAAAAAACTTTCTGGCTAGAAAGGAGCTCACCTTAGCCAAGCTGGAAAACTCCAGCTTCTTAAAGCCTCCCTGCAGAATCTCCCTATCTATGCTCTCATTATTTTTAAAATCCCATCCAAATACACTGAAACCATTAAAAGATTCAAAAGAGATTCCTTTGGTCGGAAGTCGAAGAAAGAAAAAGAATGCCTCTTGTTGGATGGGACTTGGTTTGCAGATCTAAAAAGGATGGAGGCCTTGGGTTAAGAAAAATTAGACTGTTGAACAACTCACTCCTAGCTAAATAGATATGGAGACTATTCTTCTCCTTTGGGGAATGGAGTGAAATAATTAAAAGTAAGTATTTGCAGAATAACAATTCCCTCAAAGATCTTATTGAGAATCCTAATATCCTGAAAGGATAAAGTTGCTAGAACTATATGATTGATGGGATAAAGGTTGTGAAATTGGGATTGAAATGGTAGGTTCACAATGGTAACTAGATCAGATTTTGGGATGATTGTTGGATGCGCAATGAACCTCTGTCTCAGGATGGGAATCTCAGTAGGTGGGCTGAGTTTTGCAAAGATACTTTTGGCCTCCTTGTTAAAGACTACTGGAAGGATGGTAAGTGGATCAATCTCCCCTTGATAAACCCTATTTTGGTCCCTGTTTACTCCTCTTTGAATGCTATCAAACTGTGCCTGAATCAGGAGGACAGTATTATCTAGAAGTATGAACCTTTTGGGTGCTTTTCTGAATCATCTGCTTTTACCCAGCTTTCATATGCTCTTAATCCTCCCCCTCTGTGGTCGCATGTCTGGACTAAGCATCTCTTACCTAAGGTTAACATCTTTTTCTGGTCCTTGCTACAAAATAAAGTTCTAACTATGGATAATCTTAGCAAAAGAGGTGTTCTGCTCCCCAATAGATGCTACCTCTATAAAAGCAATGCTGAATCGGTTAACCACCTCTTTATCTACTGTCCTTTCTCCTCTTTGGTTCGGGACAAGCTTCTAAAATGTTGGCATTTTTCCTGGATCCCCCCGGAGTCGGTTGAAGATTTTTTTGTTCAATGGAAAGCCCCTTCTTTCAACCCCTTTATAAAAAAACTTTGAGCTTTCTTGTTCCCCCATGTGACTTGGGGAATTTGGAAAGAAAAAAACAACAAGATCTTCAAGGATAAGGAGTCGTCGGAGGAAATTGTGTTTGAAATAATTCTTAGGATGATTAAAGAAAACTTCTCTATTGTTCCCTTCAGGGAGGACAAGGTTGAGACTGTGGTTTTCTCTCCTTATGACAGCCTGATTACAAGGGAATGGAGAATCAATTGGGACATTTCCAATGTTCGTAATATGACCAAAAAGTCCAGGGAGGGAGTTTCTTGGAGTTTTCCTATGGATGGCTGGGCCAAAGACAACTTTGATGGCATGGCCCAAGGAAATCCGGGGAAGGCTGGGTGTGGTGGGGTCCTAAGGGACTCGACATGTAACTTTATGGGACCTGTTACCACCCCTTTGGGGGTCCAAACTAATCACGTGGCGGAAGTGGTGGGTGCTTATTATATAATCAACCTTGCAGTGGAAATTAAATGTAAAAATTTATGGCTTGAAGGTGATTCAAAAAATATAATAGATACCCTTTGTGGTAGGTCCCAACCCGCATGGTCGATTAAAAATTGGATTGAAGATGCTAAGGTTTTACTTAGTAAGTTTGACAGAATAAAAATCACTCATGCTTACCGTGAGGCGAATGCTATAGCAGATTTTTTTGCCAATGAGGGAGTTAAGAGTGATAAAATCCTCACATGGCACAAAAGGATTAACCTCCATTCTGATGTTCAAGCTTTAATGGTGCTTGATGTGGTGAATGGAAAAGTGGTGGCTTCTTGTAATAATGAGGAAGGTACGAGTCATGACTAACAAAATAAGTAGACATTATGGGACCGTGAGGATCTGGTAGAAAAATTATTTACCCTGGCATGCTTTGTGGGTCCTGTGAAGCAAAGGAACTATCTGGAACAGGTTCTTCAGTCGCAACAGTATTCGCACCGAGATATTTAAAATGGGCGGGGAACGGAAGAGGGTTGAACCTACCAGTTTCGAGTCACACACCAAGAACACTAGAGCATGGAGCAAAATAAGAAGGGGTGGATTACTTCCGTTCATCGAGAAACTCCATGGCCCTAAGAAGGAGATTACTGATTTCTTTGAGAAAAATTGGAATAATGGGGAGGTTCTCCTCTTCATGAGGAAAGTTCAGATTGATGAAGCTTTGATAGCGGAGGTGACTGGCATCCCGATTGAAGAGCATAAATTTTTTAGAGACATGAAATTCTCTGACGAAGCTATGACGAGGTTCCCTAAGACCGAAATAGAGAAGCAAAAACTTGTCAAGATGACGAACAGTTACTATGAAGTGGACACCATAAAAACTTTATGGAGAAAAGTGCTAAGGGTTATCATGGAGTACATCACTCTCGACGACCACTTCACTAGGGTTTATGGATATCACTTCATAGTACTCAATCACTTCCGACATAAGGTGTGTGTTTCCATCCCTTTCTTCTTGCTCTGTTCCCTTAGAAATAACTTTTTTGACCATAGTAGGAGCCCTAAAAGATACCTGATTCTTCACACGGGTCTTTTAACGCTCATCTATGAGCATTTTCAAAATATGCCTTCCCTATCAAACCCTATAGCCCCTTTGGAGCTTGATGAGGACGATACTGAGCCTAGTATTTCTGAGACTAAATTTTCTTCCGGTCGTTTCAAGCTTTTCTCACTTCCCCTGCCCTCCCCTTTTGTCTCTAATCGATCCCCCCAGCCTTCTGGTGCCTGCTCTGTTCATGCCCTTGGCCACTCAAACCCTAATGCTAAAGTGGTGGGCTCTAGTTCTCCGGTTAACAAGTTAGTCTCCTACCCTGATGACTCTCCTATTATTTCTGCAAAAGCGACTAAGGTCAGTCTTAAGGATCCCCATTTCCATCAGAATATTCAACAGGAGAACTGTAGCCCTCCCAGAGGTGCGGAGTCAGTTAATTTTGGGGTCAATTCTGTTTGTGACCCCCCTTTCGACTTCGTTGGAACTGCCAAGAGATGTTCTATGGACCAATTTAATTCTGCCAAATGGTTATTTTATGAAATCGGTGAGTTGAAGGCCAAAAATATGTCTCTTCATAGTAAGTTGGGGGAAATTGAAGCCAAAGTTGCGGGGATAATCCATCTCGAAGTGGAGAAGAATACCTGTGTGAAGGATAACATACAAAAGGATAGCACTGTTAAAAATGATCTTGATAAAATTAAAGGAACCATCAAAAAAATTGCTGATCAGAACTGCAGAATTATCAAACATAACTCTTTAATTATCAAAGCCATGACCGAAAGATTAGAGAAAACCCAGAAAAGAGCACTGATTGTCGACCTTGATCAGGAGAAAGACCAGGATGAGGAAGCGGGGATTTCTAAGCGAACCAAATCAAGTATGAAAAGAAAAGCCCTGACTAGCCCAAATATGACTCAAATTTTCATGGAGGGGGTCCAGGATATGGTGGACCTGGAAGAGGTTGCTGACGAGCTTCTGAAGTCTATGGATTAGCTATGGCTAGGCCTAGTTTTGTTTGTTTGCCGGCCGTCTGATGGCTTTTTTGCGAAATTTTTGTGGCTGTCTGTTTTAGTTGGTTTTTATCTCTATGGCAGCCTTTTTTTCTTTTGGACCTCTGTTTTGGTCTTTTCTTGTAATGTTACTTTGTGGTTTCAGGTCCCTGTAAAACCCGATTATCCCCTTTTATCAAAAACAATCTTTTGGATTTGAATTATTGATGATCTATTGATAATTCCAATTCATATAATACAATTTTCTTTAAATATTAATTATATTTTATTACAAAATATGAATATAACCCATGCAACTACCATATGACACGTACGAAGAGCATTAAAAAACAAAGTTGAATGAGACTTGCAATTTCATGTTTGGACCCTGTGATAATGGCTTTGTCTGTTAACCGAATTTAATACCAATGTCATTGTTTTATCTTCAAATTTACGATGATGGAGCTTAAACTATTCCCATAATATATTGAATTATTTATATATTAAGGGCTATAAGAGTACAATATAAGAAGAGAGTGTAATTGTATTTTTGTTAATTGAAATATAAAGTAAATTAGATTTCATATATTATATTTTTTTGTTAAAATATTTTAAATTAATATATTTTTGTTGAAAGATAATATGTATAGAATGAAAATTGGTTGTTTTTTTTGTTGAAATATTTTAAATTAATATATTTTTGCTGAAAGATAATATGTATAGAATGAAAATTGGTTGTTTTTTAAAATAATATTGATTATAATTAAGATATATTTTGATAGTTATTTTTTCAAACAAATTGAAAATTTGAAAAAGTTACCATAAATGTAAATAATACTCAAAAGATTTTTGGTTTTTTATTGGAGTTGATTGATTCTCAATGAATTTATTAGATATCAAATTGAATTGAGAAAAGATTATAAACATAAAATCATGATCATCTTGAGTGACTTTAATAGAAATCTTTTAGCTATAAACTCTTTCAAAGAGATATGAACTTAATCTCATACATTTGCATCAAGTAGAGGAAAGGACCTAGTACTTGAGCATGTTCCAATTGTTGCGATAGCATTTGTTTATAAAATACTCAATATTTTTAACAATATTGAACCAATAGTTGTGACTTTAAAGTTGTTAGTATTATGATGACTACCCATAATTAAATGAAATGTATTCCTTAGATCTAAAAAGTAACCAATCATGTGATACCACATCAACGCCCAATAAAACATGATGTAGATGCACATGTATCAGTCTCACTTTTTTTTTGGGCCTTTTTGGACACCTTGACAAAGAGCATGTTGATGGGGCATCATATTTGATGATGTGGCCCTGAAACCTTAGCTATAAGTAGGGACTTGTCAAGTAAGCTGTTGTAAAAAATTGAGAGTGATTTGAAATTTCCACGTAAGATTTTGAGAAGCCCGAAATCATCCCGTAGTAAAAATGATTATACTTTAATAAAAATATTTTCCTTGCAAACTCTTTCAAAAAATATTAAATTAATCTCATACATTTGCATCAAGTAGTAAAAATGATTATAGATTAAAAGTAAACTATCCAATTTAAAAAACCAACGATACAAAAAAACTGAAATAACTTTTTATACTTTAAATTATCTTTAACCTTGTTAAAGACTTTCTATTCTATTCCAAAATAAATTAATAGGAAATAAAATCTCTAATGAATCGTTGACAAAAATAAAACTCTTTCCAAATCCAAGTCTTTATAATCCGTGTCAACCAATGAAAATCCACACGTATTTATACACGTCTTTAGAGAGAAAAGGAAGTTGATTGTTAGCTGTGCGATTGAATCTAGCGAAAACTGGTGAGAAGTCTGTCCAAGCAGGTTGTAAGGCCGGTTAGAGAGATAGCCACGTGGTGCTTTAACATACCATCACGCGTCTTATGTTTTGTCTTCTGCCATATTTCTTCAATCCCATAGAATTCTCCATCTAATTAACATCAGCTGTAGTACGACTGGAAGAAAAACAACAGTTGGCAAGTCACATTGGAGTTTTTTAAAAATACAAAACGTACTACATGACACACAATAACTTCATACATTCCGTTGACAATTGTTCCTGGAGATGGATAACAGAAGAAGAGGAAAAGAAAAAGAAGAGGAAGGTAAAAATGAGAACAAAGAGCAGCCTGGGGTAGTTGCAGGTCAAGTGGGTGAAGCAGGGGGCTCTGCGTCAGTCCCGCCGAGGTTGTATGAGTGCGTATTTTGCAAAGGCAGCTTCACTTCCGCGCAGGCCCTGGGTGGTCACATGAACGTTCATCGACGGGAGCGGGCGCTTCTTAGGCAATCGCTGTCATTGACTCTATCGGCGCCACATGAGCAGCCTTCTGGTTCGCCCTCTCAGCGGAGTCCAGCGTCCTTATCTGCGCCCTATGACCAGGCTGCTAGCTCTTCGATTTCCCCCCAGTTTTCTCCAACACCCAGTAGAGAAACACGCAGGCAATTGCCTGATGAAAATTTGCAGGCAAAAGCTAAGGACGAGGAGAGAGATCCAGAACAAGCTGATGAAGAGCTGGACTTAGAGCTTCGACTTGGAGAAAAACCAGGGAAAAAGTGAGAGCTCTCTTGAGCTAACTCTTGCCATTCTTTCATTCTTTAGTTCTTGTTTTTCAGCACACGCCTCTATGCTTTGTCTATTACTTGGATATTTCGAAAATAAATCTTTGTAGAACGCACCGGTTTCTTAAAAGAGAGGGTACTTGATTTGCTGCTGCAGTACGATACAATTCTGTAGATCAGAAAATATATTAGGGCTTCTGCACAGAATTTTAGGATGTTCATATGGGACTTGGACTTGTGACCATGGATTAATAAGACATCACCTACAAATGTTTCAAAACTTTCAGTGTAAAAAGGTTTTCACTGTACATGAGCTTTCACATGTAACAAAACCCTTATTTATACACAGTATCATCTTATTTATATTTATAGATTATATTTTCTTTATACATTTTCTGAAAACCTCATAGATTTATATTGAATGGGTAAAATTGCGCACACTTTTATACTGAATGGATAACAATGCAATAGACACCGTTACAATTTTACTGTAGACATGATGTTTAAGTCCAACCCCTTTAAATATGTTTCAACTGCTAATCAATTTTATCTCAATTACAGTCGATATTAGAAGATACCATTTTATCTCATCAGATTTCTATTGGAGGTCAAAATTGGAGAGTTTCCCCTTCCATTATAGTATGTATATTTGTTTTGTTCAGAGTCTAGTTCTATCGTAAGACGGTTCAATAATTTACAGATATCCTGTTTATTATATGGTTTAGGATTTACAGTCCAGAGTCTATAATGTCACTAGTTAGCATTAAAGTTTACAGTGGTAGCGGCTAGTGTTAAAATTATTAGTGCTATGCGAATCCATGCAGAACCAAAGCTTTCTATCTCGAACAAAAACCAATGACAGAATAAAACAAGGTCTTACAGCATCATAAGCTTCGCCGAACCTCTATCCATATATCAGACCTAGAAATAATCTATTAAAGAGCTTCGAAGACGAGTAATAAGCATTCGAAACTCCGCCAGCATAACCCAAGCAATATTTTATCTTGGGATAAACGGAAAGACGATCTAAGGATCTAGGTAGCGGCATTGTTAGGGCTTGGTAACAAGTCATCATGCCGTGATCCAAAGAAGTAAGAACGAACATTTAGGAAATCAGTGTAGGAAGCAATTCCTGCTTCCAGTAAGACTAAAGGCCCCAAAAGTTTTATTAGCGTTGTACCATTTGATTTAATCAATTGGCAAAATGTTATCTCTTGATGATATTCAAGAAGCTTTTATTAGCGTTGTACCATTTGATTTAATCAATTGGCAAAATGTTATCTCTTGATGATATTCGAGAAGCGTCTTGTTTGTCTTAGGAAAAAGATATCCAACCATAATTTTTTTTCATTTCATTCTTATAACTCTTGGAAAAATCACCGCTAGCAATTTACCACGGAAAATTCACCGCAACCAATTCACCACCGGAAAATTCACCGTCATGACAAATTCACCTCAAGTAAAATTCACCACCAGCAATTCATGGCGGTGAATTTTCCCACGGTAATTGTTGGCCGTGAATTTTCGGTCCGTGAATTGTTGGTGGTGAATTTGTCGTATGCCCATTCTTTATGTAATTTTAAATCTAGCAATTTGAAATTATTATTTAGTTTTAGGAAAGTTGTTAAAGGCAATCATGATAAGTTGTAAGGTCTGTAAGAGTTGTTAGATTACGAAAAGTATGAAAAGGTAGAGTTGAATGTGGAATTGCAGAAAATAAAAAAATATTTGATTTCTATAAAGACATTACAAAAAGAGTACATAAAATCATAAGTGCACTACTTTTGTCAAAAGATAAATTTCATAACTTTTCTCTTCTTGATTTGGGTGTTGGGATTCAAACAGAGATTTGGGTACAACCTTTTGTCCATTTCTCTCTCGATTTTAAAGCCATTGGTAGTTTTCAAGATTTTGGTCTTGTCTATATATATCAGTGCATTGTCTGGGTATGTATGATTATATGATACTAGAAATGATTACTCTACCAAATTTTATAAAGAACTCTATTATTTTTATTATATGAAGGCTTGACATTGTTGATGTATTATAGTCAAATTTGGTACTATGACAAATATTATGTCAAGTGTTAGTGGCTATGTTTTCTGTCAAGGGTTTCTCCACAATAAATATCATGTCATTGTAGTGAATCTTTTCTAATGCTCATTTTTCTTCACTAGTCAAATAGACCAAAGGATAAATAAAAGAAACTAGTAAACGATAATAAATTGCATGTGGACATGGAGGTTCGCTAGACATAAGTTGAAGCTTCTAATTAGGAAGGAATGGGAACAAGAAAAACCACTAAAGGATGTGAAATATAAAGTGAAGGTTCTTGTATTATGGGTGAATTTCTTATGGTAAGGGGGGGAGGGGAGAAAAATAAACCACCAAATACTATTAAACTAATTTGGAAGTGAGATAGTGTTTCAACATGGGTTACTTTCCTCTAACTATTGTACTAATAAAATGAGGTACATGATAAACCTCTAAATGCTATGATATTACAAGGGGAAAAATATTGAAGATAAAGAAGGGCCTCTCAACAAAAAAATTATTTAGATCACCTTGAAAATTTTGAGATTATTTGAATAATAATTCAATAGGAACATGGAGAGGTTTAATTTTCACTGGCCTATAATAATTTAGGAAAAAATTACTATACAAATTGAAAAGTTGAAATCCAGTATTGTGGATTATATGAGCTACTCTGCTATGTGGAAATTGTAGACATTTATAAAAAACAAAGAATAATTTTTTGATTTTAGTGAGTTGTGGGTGGCCCAATTTTATATAAAATAAATTTAAGATGGGGAAAATAGATACATAATTGTACAAAGTTTTACATACCACCTTAATGCTAAGGGTAAGAACACCTAGAGTAGGCAATGAGTCGTTATCACAACTCTATATATATTTCTAATTTCTCATACCAATCTCTAAACAACTCATGAATATATAGTAAATCCTTTGTGATCACATTCATGATGGTGATGGGGTCAATAAGAACAACACAATTGGAGTTTATATTAACATCAAAAGAGATATAGAAAGGCCCATCACATGTGTCCATTCAAATATTAGTGGGTGAAAAGTAAATGATAGGTTTAAGAATAGTTCACTCTCAAGGTGCTCAAACTTGTGTGTCCACGATATGAAGGAAAGGATAAGTAAACTAATTAGTGTTAGTTTCTAACTTAGGTTGGGTAGATGTAAGGTAAAAAATTTGGACAAACCACTGAAGGATGTGAAATCTAAAGTGAATTTTTTCATATTATGGGTGAATTTCTTATGGTAAGGGGGGAAGTGGGGACAAAATAAACCATTAAATACAATTAAACTAATTTGGAAGTGAGATAGTCTATAAACATGGGTTGCTTTCCTCTAACTACTGAATTAATAACATGAGGTACATGATAAACCTCTAAACTCTATGATATTATAGGGAAAAAGTATTGAAGAGAAAGAACAATCTCTCAACAACAACAAAAAAATGTAGATCGCCTTTAAAATTTTGATATCATTTGAATAATTATTCAATATGAACTTTGAGAGGTTCAATTTTCACTTCCCTATTATAATTTAGGAGAAAGTTACTATACAAATACATAAGTCGAATTCAACTATTTTGGATTACATGAGCTAATCTACTATGTGGAAATTTTAGAGATTTATAGAAAATAGAGGATACTTTTCAATTTTAGTGAGTTGTGGGTAGCCCAATTTTATATAAAATAAATTGAAGATTGGGATAATTTACAAATAAATGTATAAGGTTTTACGTCTGACCTTAATGCTAAGGGTAAGAATACCTAGAGTAGGAAATGAGTGGTTATCACAACTCTATATATATTTCTAATTTCTCATACCAATCTCTAAACAACTCATGACTTTATAGTAAATCCTTTGTGATCACATTCGCCATGGTGATGGGGTCAATAAGAACAGCTCAATTCGGGTTTACATGAATATCAAAAGAGATGTAGAAAGGTGCATCATATGTGTCCATTCAAATATTAGTGGGTGAAAAGTAAATGATAGGTTTAAGGATAGTTTACTCTCAAGGCTCTCAAACTAGGTTGTCTAGGATTCTCACCATTTGAAGGAAAAGATAAGTAAAATAAGTAGTGTGAGTTTCTAACTTAGGTTTGGTAGATGTATGGTTTATAAAATTTTGAAAGACCACAAAAGGATCTAAAGTTTAAAGTGAAGGTTTTTGTATTATGGGTGAATTTCTTATGGTCAGGAGGGGAGGGGGGGACAAAATAAACCATTAAATACTATTAAAATAATTTTAAAGTGAGATAGTGTGTCAACATGGGTTACTTTCATCTAACTGTTGAACTAATAAAATGAGGTACATGATAAATCTCTAAATGTTATGATATTACAGGGGAAAAATATTGATGATAAAGAAGGACCTCTCATTAAAAAATATGTAGATCACCATGAAAATTTTGATATGATTTGAATAATAATTCAATATGTACTTAGAGAGGTTCATTTTTCACTGGCCTATAATAATCTAGGAAAAAATTACTATACAAATACAAAAGTTGAAATCCACTATTGTGGATTAAATGAGCTACTCCACTATGTGGAAATTTTAGACATTTATAGAAAATAGAGGATATTTCTTTGATTTTAGTGAGTTGTGTATGGCCCAATTTTATATAAAAGAAATCAAAGATGGGGATAATCGATAAATAAATGTACAAGGTTTTACACCCCACCTTAATGCTAAGGGTAAGAACACCTAGAGTAGGCAATGAGTCATTATCACAACTCTGTATTTATTTCTAATTTCTCATACCAATCTCTAAACAACTCGTGACTCTATAGTAAATCCTTTGTGATGAAATTCACAATGGTGATGGGGTTAATAAGAACACCACAATTGGGGTTTTCATGAACATCAAAAGAGATATAGAAATACCCATCACATGTGTCCATTCAAATATTAGAGGGTGAAAAGAAAATGATAGGTTTAAGGATAGTTCACTCTCAAGGTGCTCAAACTTGGGTGTCCACAATTCTCACCATATGAAGCAAAGGAGAAGTAAACTAATTAGTGTTATTTTCTAACATAGGTCAAGAGTAGATGTTAGGTTAGAAAATTTAGAGAAAACCACTTGAGGATATGAAATTTGTAAAGTGAAGGTCTTCATATTATGGGTGAATTTCTTATGGTAAGGGGGGGAGGGGGTGACAAAATAAACCATTAAATACTATTAAACTAATTTTGAAGTGAGATAGTGTGTCAATATGGGTTGCTTTATTCTAACTATTGAACTAATAAAATGAGCTACATGACGAACCTCTAAACCCTATGATATTACAAGGGGAAAATATTGAAGATAAAGAATCACATCTCAACCAAAAAAATCCAGATCACCATAAATTTTTTGATATCATTTGAATAATAATTGAATATGAACTTGGAGAGGTTCAATTTTCACTGGCCTATAATAATTTAGGAGAAAATTACTATAAAAATATAGAAGTTGAAATCCACTATTGCGGATTACATGAGCTACTCTACTATTTGGAAATTTTAGAGATTTATGGAAAATAGAGGATATTTTTTATTTTAGTGAGTTGTGGGTGGCCCAATTCTATGTAAAAGAAATTTAAGATGGCGATAATTGATAAATAAATGTACAAGGTTTTACATCCCACCTTAATACTAAGGGTAAGAACACCTAGAGAAGGTAATGAGTGGTTATCATAACTTTGTATATATTTCTAATTTCTCATACCAATCTCTTAAAAACCCATGATTGTATAGTAAATCCTTTGTGATCACATTCACCATGGTGATGTGGTCAATAAGAATACCACAATTGGTGTTTACATGAACATCAAAAGAGATATACAAAGGCCCATCATATGTGTCCATTCAAGTCATAGTGGGTGAAAAGTAAATCATAGGTTTAATGATAGTTCAATCTCAAGGTGCTCAAACTTGGGTATCAACGATTCTCACCATATGAAGGAAAGGAGAAGTAAACTAAATTGTGTTAGTTTTTAACTTGGGTTGGGTAGATGTAAGGTTAGAAAAATTTGATGAAAGTTAGTGGAATGAATTTTATTAGATTTTTTTTTTTTTGTGTACTCTACCAATGAACATTTTTCCTTTTTTATTCTTAGTAGATACCTAGATTAAAATATTTTTAAATAATATGGTTGAAATGGAAAGATTGCTCAATATTGTGCCTAGTAACCATTCAAAATTAAAAAAACACCTTTAGGTTGTAACATGGAGGGGTTAATTTTTATCTAAGGGATGAAGTAGTGAAAGCTAAAACAAGTTATTTAGGAGCTACCAAAAAATAAATGAAATAATTTTAAATAATTTAGTAAATTATTGATTTTATATTGTTTGAAATAATAGAGATAGGATAGAATAAGAAGGTATCGTGGATAAAGTTTTTTTTTTTAATAATTGATTTGTTATTTTTTAATAAATTTTTCATATAGTCATGAAATGAAGAGGAAGCATTGAATGACAAGCACGAGCATTTGAGGATAGTGCCTTGAAATTCTTACCATATGTCTACTAATACTAGCAGTTTTGTGTAGTAACATGCAACAATGAGCTGATAGGAAGAGAGGAACATGAAAGGAAAGTGATGTGCAAACAATGAGGCTAGAAGAATATTAGAATGCCAATGCCACAAGTGGGAACAATAACTATGAAAGGCATATGAAGAGTTAGGTATATGTCATAGCAGATGTAGACAACATAGTTACATATTAGGGAATGCAACGAACAATACACCTTACATAAGATTGAAAGAAGAAGGCTGACAGAAATTCTGACAAAAGTGCACACAATAAGCCTATTGGCTAGTTATTCATAATTCATTCATTAATTAAGAACCTATGTGTAATGCATTATGAGACATAGTGTCTGGGAGAATAAAATTTCTTGATATCTAAGCATCACACTTGTAAACAATCTCCCTTCAACACCAATATTGGGTTGGATTTCTCTACAAGGACAAGAAGAAATATGTATACACATCTCTCTCTATAGATAACTTTATTTATTGATGTCACCTTTTATGTGGGCTAAAGGAATGGTTATATTAGAATAGTGATTTTTCATCCAGCTTAAGAAAAAAAAATTATGAAAAAAGGAAATTCATTCTCTCCACTAGGGTGAATGTTGCAGTGAACACTAAAGATCTTGGTGAGATGCATGGTACTGTAACAAAATAATATCATAAAAAGTTATAGGGTCAATCTAGAGATTGAATAAAACTAACTTGGAAGTGAATAACTCAAAATAAGTGGTTGTGCATATCAAAACCAACATGGAAGCCAAGAAAAGAGGTTCACCATCTTCTACAATTAAGGATAGTTTTCATAGAGGTCCCCAATTTGTTGTGTATGAGCTTGGGCACAGCTACCACACCAAAAATATTTATTTTTTTACCTTTGATTAGCCCTTTCATGGGAACGAGGCACTGTCCCTTCACAAACACCACCCTACATTGCTTTCATTGATCCCTTAGTATCCTTGCATATAAGAGAAATCATTAGTTTTGGAAATGGCCATCTTCATATAAAGATCTTGGAATTCTTGAGTCGGCAAATGGAGCTAATTGAAAATAAGAAACAAATATTGCCTAACTAATTGCTTTAAAATAGTGTTGTGATCGCTTCCATTATCACATCTAACTGTGATTTTTTATGAGGCACAAAACAAGATCTTTGAAGAGTGTGTAGACATGATGATCAAATTTATGTGTATTTCTTAAGCGTAATAAAAAACATTGATATTACGTACAAATTGGCACATTTAAGTGCCTTAATTCTTTTATAATACAACATGACATATTGGATGTTGATATTTTGTATTAGAAATATATAGATTTTGACATTCTATTCATTAATTAAGAGTAAATTAAAAAATGTTATAATCCATAAATGGAATGTTATTTATGAATAATATATGACTTCTTCCTTTGATGAAGAAGCTGTCAAAAAAGTTGCTACTGCATTGTAGATGCAAAATAGTTACATAATTAGCTGCAGGGGGGACAAATCTTTTGAATCCTTCAACATGTATTTTCATGAGCACTTAAAGATCTAGTGTATTTTCCATTCCATTTGTCTTGTAAAAATCAATATTTGTAAGCTCTCCATTTTCCATGTCTTCAAAACATTCATCCTCCACAACATAAATGGTTTCCTTGTCATTGTTTTTTTTTTATTCAAGGGGTAAATGCTTTTGACCGGAGCTATGAACCAGATACAACCATTCAACAATACCACCCCAACGGGGTTTGAACCTTGGTGGCAAGAACAACAATGCCACCTATAAACCATCACACCATGCTAATACTGGCAGTTTCCTTGTCATTGTTACTAGTGTGTCTATGTTCATTTATCCTAGATAGAGCCTGTACAATATCTCTCATAGTTGGTCATTTCCTTGGGTTTTTTTCCACACATTTGTAAGAAATGGCAGCTACAAAATTGACTTCTTAAATATCATATTTCACATTCACCCATGCATCAACTATTTACTCCCACCCAACTTTTCCATCTACACTAATTGCAACCTATTTCATCAAAATTAGCCAAATGTGTAACTTGAATCCTAAAGGCAAGAGCACATTCAAATCAAAATAAAGAAAAATACAAAATATACATGTTTTGGGAATAGAACAAAAATCTTATAATTGGCTTATGTGTGCCATTAGAAGTTTAGCTAGACGTTCATTGAAAATCATCCTAACCATTTTTTCTTAAACAAAGACTTGAAAAGTTGTTGGTGTTTTTATAATAGATGCCATGATAGACCAAGGCCTCTGTGGAAATATCAAGTTATCATATGAGATAACAAACTATCATCTACTATAACTAATAGAAAGCAATTCACTAAAGTGGTTCATAACTCCAAACACCTAAGGTGTAGATACATTGCAAAGAGCTTGGAGTGCATACACATCATCCCATAAAATATGGTTGACAAGAAATTTGAGCAACTTTAAGTAATTCTTAGATATATTTGTACACATATATGGCATGCCTCAAATCACAAACCTCCATAGCCAGTGCTGCACTAGTAATAATAGAAAGGATTCCCTATCTTTAAATTAAAGGCATACCTCTATTAAATTGTAAAAATGAATCACATCTATAATAAATCACAACCTCTTATGAATGTACACCTATGTTGAACCAATTACTAGCCAATATAAAATATAAATTCATTCTAGATAGCTTGGAGTGCATAAAAAATTCTAGATAACTTTTCTCAGATGATGTAGTTGCAACTACCCTAGTAAAAATGTATCTAGAATGGAAAAGCATAGACAAGACACGTGAACTATTTGACATAATGCCTCAAAGTAGATGTCATCTCATGGAAGGTGATGATTGCAAGATATTCATGGAATACATTCATTGATAAGGCTTTAGAAGCTTTCAATCAAATTCAATTGGCACGTGTAAAGCTATATTCCATAACCTTTCCCAACATCCTCTCTACATGTGCCAAAAAAAGATCTTTGAAAGAGGGCATGCACATCCATCAAAAGCATAAAGGATGCAAGTACCCTGATAGACATGCATGCAAAATTTGGAAGCATAGACAAGGCACATGAACCATTTGGAAAAATGCCTCAAAGAAATGTGGTCTCATGGAATGCCATCTTTGTAGCATATGTTCAAAATGGATTTGTTGAAAAGGCCTTAGAAAATTCTAAGAAAATGCAACTATAAAGTGTAAAGACAGATTCCCCAGCCTTTACCAGCATCCTCCCTTCTTGTACTCAAATTTGAGCTTTGGAAGAGGGTCTAGACATTCATCAAAGCATCATTGTTAGTGGATTCTTCTCAGAAATTGTAGTTGCAGGTGCCACTTCTGAATACCACAACCTTCGCAAATACTTACGTAAAAAATTCAATAAAGAAAAATTTATGCACAAATTATTTCTTGATTGATCTCATATTGTGACTAATTTTCTCCAAATTAAATTTGAAGCTCTTTGGAGTTTTCTATGGTGTTCACTAAAGTGGTTCATAACTCCAAACACGTAAGGTGCAAATAAATTTTAGAGAGCTTAGAGTGCATGCACATCATCCCATAAAATATGTTTGACAAGAAATTTGAGCAACTTTAAGCAATTCTTAGATATATTTATACACACATATGTCATGCCCCAAATCCCAAATGCCCGCAACCTGTGCTACACTAGTAAAAATAGCAGCGATTCCCTATCTTTAAATTAAAGGAAAACCTCTATTAAATTGTAAAAATGAATCACAACTATAATAAATCACAACCTCTTCTAAATGTACACTTGTGTTGCACCAATTACAAGCCAATATAAAATTTAAATTTATTCTAGATAGCTTGGAGTGCATCAATACCTTCTAGATAGCTTTTCTCAGATGTTGTAGTTGCAACTACCTTGGTAAAAATGTATGCAGAATGTACGATCATAAAAAAGGCATGTGAACTGTTTGACATAATGCCTCAAAGTAGATGTCATCTCATGCAATGTGATGATTGTAGGATATTCATGGAATACATTCATTGATAAGGATTTAGAAACTTTCAAGCAAATTTAATTGGCAGGTATAAAGTCATATTCCACAACCTTTCCCAGCATTGTCTCCTCTTTTGCCAAAAAGAGAGCTTTGGAACAGAGAATGCACATCCATCAAAAGAAAAAAGGATATAAGTTCCCTGATAGACATGCATTGAAAATGTGGAAGCAAAGACAAGGCCCATGTGAACCATTTGGAAAAATGCTTCAATGAAAAGTGGTCGCATGGAATGCCATCATTGTAGGATATGTTCAAAATGGATTTGTTGAAAATGCCTTAAAAAATTCTAAACAAATGCAATGGGCAAGTGTAAAGCCAAACTCCCTAGCCTTTACCAACATCCTCTCTACCTGTACTCAAATTGGAGCTTTTGAAGAGGGTCTGGACATCCATCAAAGCATAATTGTTAGTGGATTCTTCTCATAAATTATAGTTGCAAGTGCCACTTTCGAATACCATAGCCTTCGCAAATACTTGTGTACCAAATTGAATAAAGAATAATTTATGCACAAATTCTTTGTTGATTGATCTCATATTGTAACTAATTGTCTCTGAA